>SNQJ01S0048696.1:0-10579 GCA_010110895.2 Picea sitchensis
TTGGTCCTGCGTCAGAGATGGTTCTTGCTCCATGAGGTAATTAGTCCAAGTATCATGGTATGTGTCGCTTTGATCATCAAAACCATTGAATGTGTGCATCTGATTCCTTTTATTTCTAACAACTGCTTGGATCTTACGCTTCCCCACTTGACCATGTTTGGGGGGATTGACAGGATGCCCTAGTAAGCCTATGTCTGTAGGTTTTGGTTAGCCACTGGAGGGATCTCTGAAAAGCCATCGTTCACTCCCTTCACAGCATCACTTTTCCATCTTGTTTCCCGCTCACCTATCCCATTCCACTTATCCGAGCATTAGGTTGACCTATTTTCAGGACTGCACCTTATCTCGTGGGAAGAAGGGGCTAAAGGTCCAGAAGGGAAAAGCAAGCTGGTAAAAGATAAAAGCCTAAGAATAAAACCTCGAGATGCTTCGCCCAGGGATCCCCGAGAAAGCAATAAAAGGCTTCTCGACAAGAAACAAGAGGGACCCGAAAAAATAATAAAGCAAGACCTAACCAAAGGATAGGGGGTCTCATCACGAGCCAACCTATTAGGTCCATGGGTACCTAGCAGTATGACATTGCCACTAGCTGATTACCACGCCAAGGCAGTGACCCTTGGTTGCATGGCCAAGGGAAAGGGGGTCTCATCACAAGCCAACCTTCTCATTTCTGTGAAAGTACTTGTGGGTAACGATGTCACCACTGGTCACCATGCCAGGACAGTGTCCCCTGATTAGCTCTTGAACAACAAAAAAGGGAAAAAAGCAATAAAAGATAAAAGAATAAAAGGCAAAAAAAATGGGCTCGAAAAGAATGCATCCAGGACAGGTACAGCTCGCCTTCTAACAAAGGCACCCACAGGTAACATTTCTTGCATCCTTGGCCCTCATTGCACCCAGATGCTTGGACATCCCCTGACCACATCACCCACTTGCATGGCTTGGATGGGGTCTCTTCCGGAAACTTTCCTTTTCCAGTGGGCACTAGCCCAATAGGACGCCTTGTCCTTTTCTCCAGACTTGTATTGTAGGCTTGTGTAACGTCTTTGAGTTGTTAACTGATGTATTAGGGATTTTATGCACATGTTTAATAATATTGATGATGAGATGTGATTGACATTGCTATGATCCCTATGACTGATGAGCCCATGGAGGGCGTAGCTTTTGATGTGCAGGACCATGCCCGACGGACAGGTACCATTTTGGACCGGTACACATGGGGAGATGATCAATTCGGACCTCCATGGGGCTGAAGAGCCCATCAGGTGGGGATGTTGAGACCCCATCAGGGGGCAGAGACAGGACAGAGATGGATCAGGGGCTTTGCACCAGAGAAGGAGAGGACGTTCCACCAGAGGCACTTTGGCAAAGCTTGACCTAGGGGGATTAACCCTCTTTCAGTGGAACGTTGGCCTTGGAAGGCCTGAGACGTCACCCTTGATGACCATGACGTCATCCAGCCTATTGGACATCTTGGGAGGCAGATGGCACGTGTGGCATGATGGAGGAGCCCAAAAAGGGCTAACGTTTTGCTCCAGGATGCTCCATTTGCCCTAAAAGGGGCTAACGTCTCCTTTGGAGGGGCTTGATGTCTCTTTTCAGCTTGATTAGGGTTTTAAATTAACATTTTAATGTAAAAACAGTATGATTTAGTATTTTGGCCTTGTCGGCCTTTTACATGACCTGAAATGTAAATTTAGGTCATGATACTGTATAAATGAAGGATTTTCACCTTCATTTTTTTGGATCACAACTTACTCACTCCATAAGGAGGTCTGAAATTTGCGCCCTCTCTTGGGTTATTGGTTGATTTAGTGATGTGCACTTGTTGAAGGAGGATCTTTTTGGCATAGTTTGGCTTTTCTCTTAATGGAAGGTGTTACAACTGGGGTTTGCAATGCTTTTCTTGGTGATATGTAAGTATTTTTTCTGCAAAACTTCTTGAATGAATGGTTGTAGTTTCATTTCTTGCAAATGTTTATAATTTTGTTGAATAAAAGCCTAGGTGACAAGCACACAAGTAGGTCCTTGTCTCATGTCCCCATTGAGAGAAAGTTTTCAGCCATTGATTGAAGAAGGAGAGAGCCTAGTCTTTGCTACACTCTCTCTCTCTTCATTTATTGCTAGTCGTACTATCTATAAGATGAGAAGAAGGAGACGCCTTAAGCCTAGGTTTTCTACACTTTGGGCCGATTTTTCTAGGGTTTGCCGATAGAGCCTTGTTGTAGCAACACTTTGCTTCATCAAACCCTCTAGTCTTGGTTTTATGCTTCATCATCAGCTAGTCGTGATTGCCACCGAGTTAAGGAAGGAGGAAAGAGCACTGAGGCCTAGTTCTCCTACACCAAGGTGAGCCTCTCTCCCCTAGGGTTTTGACTTTGAGGCCTAGCTTTAGCAACACCTCAAAGCTCCTCCCTCTAGTCCTTAGCCGTTTATACCTTTGCCTCCTTTAGCTCTTGCGTCCTTGCTATTTGACTCCATTAACCCTAAGGCACTGATCTAAAGACCTCATGCGTTGAAGTGAACTTGATCATAAACAATTTTTAAAATCTTGAATCAAACTCTAACTTCACTAACCCTAGCTTATGAACTAACCCTATTGACTAAGTGTTGTCGTCATCTCTTGATATTAACACCTTTGTGCAGCTAAACGTTTTTCTTTATAAGCAATTGAATGGTGATTAAAGGCATTAATTGAATGAAGTGTTGATTTATTGCATTGAATGCCACATTATTCCAGCATTTATTGAAGAAGTGATATTGTTTTCATTGCTATTTTATAAACATTGACTTCGTCAATATTTATTGTCGAATTGCTTATATGTTTATCAGATAGTCACTGATTTATATGAAGTACTAACCCATTGAGCTAGCTTGCACATATCAGTTTGTTGTTGCTTTGTCTCAGGCAGGTATATCTCTTTGGGGGTTTTACTTTATTATTGGCCTTTGGCCGGACTATCTGCTTGGTGGTGACTTGTGAGGGGGGGAATAACTACTTTATCTTGTAATCCTTTGCCCTCTCAGAACCCCAGGTCACCGGGGACGTCTCCCCTGGGCCTTACCACCCTAAAGAGAAACAACCATCCCATTGTGGTGACATTGGGTCGGATTGGTTCCTATTACGCCAGTTTGACCTTCAAACCTCAAGCCTTTTATCCTTGCTACAAACTGTGCAATAACAAAACCAAAAGTCAGGACGAACGAGATGCTATATGATCTTGTGAGTCAAGATGTAAGTCTAATGCAAAAGTAAGGGGGAACGTACAACCTCTGTGAGCATAGACAGTCTAGTGCAAAAGTCGGGAGGAACATACAACCTCTGTGAGCATAGACAGACTAGTGCAAAAGTCAAGGGGAACGTACAGCCTCTGTGAGCCTAGTCAAGCCTTGTGAGCCATGAGCAAAAGTCAAGTCATCTAGCAAAAGTTAGGTTGAACGTAAAATTCCTATGAGCTAGAAACAAACAATCTTCCTTATATTGTAAATGATGTAAATGTATTGATCTAGTGCGTTGGCACGTGTAACACTATCCACCATGAAGAAATTTGAATTGCCATGTATAAGAGTCAAGATGAATGAGTTGTTGAACTCAAGTTGTAAAAGGTCAAGTTGTAAAAATCGAGATGCATAAAGTTGCATAGTTGAATAAGTTGCATATAGTTGCATAGTTGCATGTCATGTGCATGCTAAGTTAGTTCGCATGCATGATCAGTCAAGTTCTAAATTCGAACTAAGTAAAGTTCTAAATTCGTGCTGAAGTGTAAAGTCGAGTTATGACAATCAAGCAAACAAACTACTATTTTGAGCCCTCTCCCTCCTCCTCTCTACACCTTTATATGCAGAGGTCAACCCTCATTCCAATCATTATGTTATGCAGCGTGAGGGTGAAAGAGTAGAAGGCAACGAGTGTTTTATACAGTGTTGGTATATATCAGAGTATGAAGGCAGCAAATCTATCTGTTAGAAGGCAGCATATCTATCTGTTAGAGGACAGCAAAATACGCCAATAGTACTGGTGTATGTCAATCCAGAAAAGGCAGCAAAGTAGCACCCAGGCAGCGCATAGCTTCTTCCAACAGTGTTGGTCTATAACAGAAGAATTTATCAACGAAGTCTCTCAGTGTTCTACAGGTCATACAGTCAGGTTAAAGTAGTTTTGGCAATCTCTTTAAGAGCAGAATTTCATGGTGAAATTTTTGTAAGTAATCACACACATTATCTTTGCAATAAAAGGAGATTGTTTGCTGGGGTTTTTCTCCCTATATAGGGTTTCCCCAGGGTACATGTGTTGTGAATTTTCATGCTGGTAAATCTATGGTATTGTTGTTCAGTTTTACAAATCATATTAAGTTCAAACTTCAAAGTATTGCAGAAATTAAAAATCATATGAGCAGTTTAAAATCAAGCTCGAAATTAACACTGAGAGTATGTTTTCAACTATGATAAGTGGTAGGTCTACTTCATCGATGGCAGGTATGGATTTATTTTCAACAAGTGATGCCCAAGAGGACCTGTGATAGGTGGTTGATGAAGAGAACTGAGGTACTATCAGGCTGCTAAATCTGATCTGTCTTTGACCAGAATTGAGCTCAAAGTTTAATCTTCCAAAACTGTCCTTTGCTGCCTTTTAGGACAGAAAACAATTAGGTAACTTTCTGCTGATAATTTTCATTTGTTAGGTGTTATTTGAGGTGCCCTTGCAAGTGTTTTGACATTCCAATGTTAGCACATGAAATAAAACTCAAACACATAACACTCATCGGATCTTTACAACTCTAAAATGTTGATCTAAGAATTCTAAGCATGCATGAAATTGACACAACAGTTTTTTGTCAACATGACCTTGGAAAAACCCCCATGGGGAAAACCAGTTTGGAGTAGATGTATATAGAAGGCCTCAAAGAAAAATGTACAATGCGGAAAACATATACAAGTGAACCTGGTACAATAGCAACCCTTCTCGGATGCCTTGGAGTCCCTTGAAGATGTTCCTGCTAGCCCCTTGAAGCTAGGTGCCCTTTTCCTTGGTGCGCCCCTCTTCCTTTGCTAACCCTTGACCCTCTTTCCTTGTGCCTTTGTCTTTGCCCTTGAGATTCCTTTGCCTTAGCCTTTGCCCACTTGAACCTTGTGAAGCCCTTGCCTCTTGCCTTGAACTTGGCGCCCTCTACACAAGTGCGCCCTCCTCCTTGGCTTGGTGCGCACCTAGCCTTAGTGTGCCCCTCCTCTAGCAAGACCTCTCTCTATGGGTGTGCGCCCTTAGCTTCTCACTAAGGCCTCCCCTCAAGTATTGCATCCTTCCTCCTCCATGAATCCTCTCATGAACATGGTGCACCCTCCTTGAAGCTTTGCGCCTCTCCTCCTCCAAGTGTGCCCTCCAGCTAAGAATGCGCCTCTCCTCATGTGAGTGCCTCCAACTCCATGGAAGCACCTTCCTCCATGCTATGCGCCTTCCTCCCTCAAGTAGCAAGTGCCCTCTACCTTATGCACCCTCCTCTCTTCAAGAAATGCGCCCAAGTCCTCTTCTCTTCCTCCCCTCCTCTCAAATCTCTCAAGTGAAGAATGAATCTCATCTTTGCCCTATTCTGCCTTTAGCCTCTCTTTGGCCAAACCCTAAAAGATCAATGGCCTAGATCCAATCTAGCCATGTCTAATCAATGGGTGAGATTTAATCCTAAAATCTCACTTAGGAAACCCACTTTCCTTAGTTTGCTTCATGTCCTTTAACTCACCCACAAAGTGAATTAAATGACACTTTAATGACTTAAGTGACATATTTCACTTTTGACTTAAAGTCCTAAGTCAAAGTGAAATTAGAACATAAAGTAAAGTAATGAGGGTAATAGTCTCCCCCTTTGTGTTTAGAGACTCACAAACACAAGAGGACCACTTTCCAAGGTACCCAAATCTCAACAGTTGATTTGTTCCAATGGATGCCAGTGTGTTCCCACCTGTGATAGGAGGTAGATCTACTTAATTATTGGTTAGTGTGGATTTATTTTCAATGGGTGAGATGTCCAATGGAACCTGTGATCATTCATTGATTTGTTCCAATGGATACAAATGTGTTCGACTTCATTTATTGATTGCAAGGATTTATTTTCAACGAGTGTGATGCCAAGGAGGGTTGGTATATGTTCAATATTTCAGAGGGAGTGATGCGTAGAATGACATATGATAGGTAGTTGATTTGTTCCAATGGATACCAGTGTTTGGAGTGGATTGATGCATGTGATAGGCAATATCAATATTTCAGTGGGAGTGATGCGTAGAATGACATATGATAGGTAGTTGATTTGTTCCAATGGATACCAGTGTTTGGAGTGGATTGATGTTTGTGATAGGAAAGCTTAACAATTTGATAGTTTGTTGATTTTCAAGGACTGGGATCAGCTAATTCAATCTGTGAAAGATTGATGATTATTCGTTGTTCCATGTTGGTTAAGTTGTGACTCGAGGGTTTATAAGAATGGCAACCTTGCTCAACTTCAATGATTCTTACCGTTGGAGGGAGCTTCCAACATTATCCCTTGAGGGTATTATTAATTTTACATCTATGTGGTAGGAAACACCCCCTCCCCACGTACGAGGCCTGTTTCCGTAACAAATCGTGGAAACGCAACTGAAACATGCTTAAAACAGTTTCAAACCATACAAAACTCGTTTCAAGCGCGTTTCAACGTCTCTACAGCATGCTTTAGAGAGCACCTTTTGTCCTAGGACCCACAAAAAATAATTTTTAATGCTTAAAAATTAATTTTTTTGCACAACGTACAATGCATGGGGATAATCATGCAAAGAATATAACACATACCAAATGCAAAGAATATAACACATACCAAACAGTTATTTAGTGTTTTCTACGAGAATATTTCCAGCTCATCTACATAGGGCGATGAAAGAAGAATTTGCTAGTTTTGTTGCTAGTTTGGATGAATATTCAGACATATCAGCTTTGGATGAGTGGAGCTCCATGAGTCTAGCTAGATGGTGGATTTGTCATGGAGAAAATGGTGTACATCTACAAAGCCTTACAATTCATATTCTTTCACAAGTGGCAAGCTCTTCATCAGCAAAATGAAATTGGAGCACCTATGGTTTTATTCATTCAATGAAGCACAACAGGTTGGGTTCGCAGAAGGCTGAGGATCTTGTTTATGTGCATTCCAACCTTCGCCTTGCATCTTGTAGGGGTCCATAATATAGTAGTGGGCCTTCTAAAGAATGGGATGTGGATTCGAAATGTCCTGATTTGGACATCTCTCTTGTTGCACTGAATCTTGAGGAACCTAGAAGTGGAATTGGAAATACTTCTACCGATCCACATTCCATTATTGAAAGTGCATCTTGTTCTATTTCCGATGATGAATATGAAGATGAGGATGATGACTATTAGGTTGTACTAGCTTAGCTCATGTTTTGTTTCTATGTTCATTGTTCATAGTTCATACTTGTAGCATTGTACCCTCAAGACTCGTATATAAAGGCTAATTATGGATATATAGCCTCATTTATAAATAATAAATGTTGTTTTTGGATATTACTGCTTGCATTATGTATCACTTGTCCAATGTCTTGTATGTTTCTCATTTAAATGTTCTTGCTCATTTATTCATGAATCTGTATTCTTAATCATAATGTTAAAACTTAAATGCTTTCTTTCAAAGTTTCAATATAATTTTCTAAAATAGCACATTACACACACACACACACACATATATATATATATATATCGCATTTCTGCGTTTCCTAATTTTTGAGGGGTCAAGTTGCCAACGAGTTTTCGTTTCCCCGTATCATGCCAACTTAGTTGTACATCTTCTACATTTGTGGAGAGATTGCTCATGGATGTGAATGTCGATGTGATACTAAGTGGTTGGTTATATTGTACATTTGTACTTTGTTCTCAATCTTGGAGAGTGAATCTTTCATGTTGTATCCTTCATATGTGTACTCTTCTTGGAGCATTTCACATTAAGGGTGTGAGAGGCTTAACTTGGAGATAGATTCAAAACCTATGGTGGTGGAATCAATGATTGATTCTAACCTTGCAGTTGATGGGAGTAGTGAGGAGTACCAGTGAAAGGGTTGTTAGATTTTCTCAAGCAAAGAGAGTTGGTCATGATGATACTCTTGCTTCAAGGTTCTCTCAATAAGAGGGAGCTACCTTGTTAAGGTTGTTGAGTCATGCCGAAGACTTTGAAGTGCATGAGAGGGATTCTTATGCTTGCTAGGAAAGTGTTTTCACGTTGCTAGGAAAGCATTAGGTCTCCTAGCCCCTTGGCGATGCTTCATGGACATATGGATAGCTAAGCTTGGATGGAAGCTTGACATTTGTTAGAGTTCTAGGATAGTGTCCTTACCTAAGAGGTTGTTACACTGATCAACATGATGACTAACCTACTGGGTGCACACAATGGGGGAGTCAATTGCTTAATTAGGAGAGGTATCTACCTAGGATGAGGAGATTGAGCACTTAGAGAAGGGCACATAGCCTTAAAAGCTTGAAACCATGTCATATACACCTTGGAGGCTGGACACTTGACTTGAGGACACTTGGGTTGAGGAGCATACTTCATGTAGGTTGTTGATGAACCCAGACATGTGTTGAGGAGAAGCATTGGAGCTTAGTGTTCATATTGGCACAAATGAGAGTAGCATTGGGCACATGAAACAAAATGTGGCACACAATTAGAGGAGCATCTTGCATGACAACACTTGGATCGTGGACCACCAGGGAAGAGGGAACATTGGACATACAACTTGTTGGAGAGTGCACCATCTTGAAGGAGGGGCGTTGAGCCCAAGAAGGGTCATCATTGGAGGGCGTTTCACTTTGGGGGTTGGATAAACCTTACTTTTACACATGTACATCCTTGTATTGTAGAGCGCTCCATGTGGGGTTGCCTTGTTAGTTACTTGTATGGACTTATGTCCTTGTTTTATGTTATCCTCCCTCACATGCTCTATATATAAAGGGAGGGACAGTGCTCTTGTAATCATTAATACAAGTGTACTCTCTTCTTTGTATTGTCATGTAGGAAGCAAGATGCTAGGGTTCATGAGGATACCCTAGGGGCATAATGTTAAAGTTCATGAAAAAAACATAGAAGAAACATGGAGAGAGAGACATCTGGATGTTCTTGGGAGAGATTGTTCTTGTGTGATGCCAAGGTTTGTACCACGCCTATAAACCATAGACAAGAACATGACAATGGGGATAATGATGATTATTATAACTCTTGTTGCAGTGCTAGGGTTTCTACCCTAGTAGAAGGCATGCCAAGTGGAGCTCATACCTTGCATGACTCTGGAGCCTTGTTCTTATGGGATGTGAGGCTAAGGGAAAAGCATGGAAAGACTAGCTTAATGAGTCTTGAACATGGTGTGATGCCTTGCTTGGAAGAAGATTTGATTATTGTATACTTGACGTTCCATAGAGGTCTCGATGCTTGTGTTGATGCAAGAGTTGAAGACCAAGGGTTTGAGTACTCAAGCCCTAAATGGACAGGTAGATTTGGAGGCTAGCACTATATTTGTCTTGCCATGTACTTGTGTGATGCAACAAAGCTACGGTTTCTAAACCAAAGGAAGACAATAGTGCTAATGTTGAGAGGTTGTGTGACACAAGCTTGTTGTATGTGCCAAAGAGAACTTGCCGGTGTTGATGCTAGTATGTAGAGGATCATCGATAGCCTTAACGACTTTTGTTGAGAGTGATTCTTAGCTAGGAGGAATTGGTGGCTATGGTTTTCTCATGATTTCCCTAGCTAGGGTTTGGAGAGCTTATTTGTACCATCTTTGTGATAAAGTTGTGGTATGTACTTGTACTTCATATCTGATATATATGAAGTTCCCATCTGTCCAAATATTGTGTATCTGAAGATTTGATTTTCAGCTTATGTTATCTTCTTGATTGAATAGATTTCAACCCTTGTTGTTCATGCTGATTTGGCATAACATATCGTTGAATTGGTTAGGTGATTTAACACATATCTAGAAGATGAAAGAGCACAATTATTGCCATTATAATCTGATTGAATAAGACATTTCAGATCTATTATATTCCCTACGGGTTGTACCATTGTGGTATTGAAGTACACTCTTATGGTATCTGTTCTCTTATGGTAGCTTAATATTTTTGACCAGGCCGGACACTGAAAGTTCACACGGACTAAATTCGAGTGATCTAAAGATTAAGGTGAAATTTCGAAAGTTGCATTAATTGTCTGATTCTTGAAATTTCTACACCCAAAGGGGTTATTGAGTCTACATATCAAGTTTTACTAGGTAGGCCTTAGCCATAAACCTAGTGATAGGTTCCTATAATTTTATAGGATAATCATTATGCTGATTGATATCCATTTTTTCAGTGATTATGATTTCAAGGAAAACTTGAAAGGGGATTGTCAAACCACCCCTTGTTTGAAGAAATTTGGATATTTGTAGCCTTAGGAAATAAAACTATGGTGTAAAGTGGAAAAAATTTAGCTTAGCGCCACCCAGCTCATGTTTTTATCCTAAGTTGACTAGCGGAAAAGACCTTTTGGCATGTAGTGCCTAACTCTCACGCTAATCT
>SNQJ01S0048696.1:22613-61718 GCA_010110895.2 Picea sitchensis
TATAGGACCATAATGATAAACCCCTTGTTTGCGAAGTTATTTGGAAGTATGCTAGAAAATAGAATCAACAAGTGGGCGGAAGAAGGGGATAAGCGTGCTAAAGGGCAAGCAGGTTTCAGACCTAAACACTCAACGATTGATCATGTTATAACTCTAAGGCACATCATTGAAAAAGTGTGGGAGAAAAAAGAGGAAGCCTTTTGTTGCTTTGTCGATTTCAAAACAGCTTTTGACACGGTCCCTAGAGATAAGCTTTGGCATAGAATGGAAGAACTCGGGGTTCCTATACATCTTAGAGCAGCGAGGTTAAAGTCAAAATCAGAACGTCAGTTGGTATCTCCGAAAGTTTTAGGAGTAATATTGGGATCAAGCAGGGGTGCCCTTTGTCCCCTACCCTCTTTGGCTTATATATTGACAAACTTGAAGAGTGGTTAAACTCACAAGAGGGTGATGGTGCTCTTTTGGGTGATTTTGTGATAGGGCTTCTTTTGTATGCAGATGACCTTATTCTGATTGCTAAATCCGCTCTTGGGTTGCAAGAACACTTAATTTCCCTTGAGCGCTTTTGTAATATAGTGGGAATGCAAGTCAATACTAGCAAGACGAAAGTGGTAATTTTTTCTAGCAAAAGAAAACATAAGCAACATAAGTTCTACTTTGAAGGCAGCATCCTTGAAGAAATGGCAGATTACAAATACCTCGGAATTGACTTCAACAAAAATCTAAGTTGGGAAGGCTGCAGAAAGAAACGAACTTTGGGAGGTTGGAAAGCGTTCTATGCTTTTCAAAATAAATGCAAAGAAGCAGAGCTATGGGATTGGAAAACTATGCAAACTCTCTTTGGGCTTTTAGTGATCCCGGTGGTTCTATATGGTTGTGAAGTGCGGGCCAACAACACATCTGACTTACAATGGAAACAAATTGAGAAGATTCAAAAATGTTTGATCACAAACAAGTTTAAAATTAAAAGTTCAGTCCCTTATGATGTCATGCTGAGTGAAATGGGGGCTGCTCCTATTGAAGCAATTGCTATGGTGCGTCTCATAAGATATCTAAAAAAATTGAGCAAATGGAAGACAGTGGGTGGCCTAAGGTCGTCTTCAATGACATATTGTGCAAAAGGAAGAAGACGTGGATGAGACAAAATATTAAATGGCTTAGTAAATGGGATATCCACTTGAACAAGTGCCCTACGAACAATAAAGAGATAAAGGCTTTTGTTATTGATAGGTTCCACAAGCGAACTTGGGATAAAGGGCTCAGGAGAAAGAAAGAGTATTATATTGAAGAGTTTAACCCCACATATAATCATCATCAAAAAGCGTACATCGGGGCTAATATATCTTGGAGAGCCAAAATGCTTATTGCCCAATTAAGAACCAATTCCCATCAACTTCGTTGTGAAACTGGGCGCTAGAAAAGACCAAAAGAAGCTTGGGAAGAAAGGGTGTGTGTGTTCTACACCTCCGGAAAAGTGGAAACAGAAAAGCATTTCATTTTAGAGTGTGAAGCTTTAAAAGACAACAGGGACAACTATAAAAATATATTGACAGCTAGCTCTTGGAATAACTTATTTAGCGAGGGGACTGTGGAGAAATTAGGGGAGCTCATCATCAAGTTGAACAGGAAAAGGGATGAATTGTTGAAATCAGTGTGTGAGGCGGTCTGTCCCATAGGCTATTGTTAGCCTCGTGGACGTTAAATTTACTTCTTCTTCTTCTTCTTCTAACTCCTTAATGGGGGATGGGAATCTAGCGCGAATTGTGGGCAGACACGTATGCCAAGGTAAGAAAGAAGGACGACTTTGGTTTTTGTGAGTGAAGATCTAGTTTTTGTTAGTGAAGGTCATTTTTAAGTGTTTTATATTGAAATCATATTGATATTTTGACTTGATCAAGTGAATTCCACAAGGCTTTCAATTTTAATTACAACGATTTATGTGTACCAATGGACTTTCGCAATTATGGTGGTGGGGATGGACATATACGATGGGGAAAATTATTTTTATGTTATTTTCAATATATTTAAGGATAAGTTTATTATAAAATAATTTCTCTCATTTTAAGTTATTAATAGTAGTTTTGAATTAAATAAGATAATTGTGTTAATGTTCGATAAATGCTCATTAAAATAGATCAATGGGATTATTAGGTATAACAATATTCATATAAAGTAGAAGGTTTTAAGTGGCTTTTATATAAAAGCAAGATGTAGAAAGCAAAATAAGAGTTTAATCTAGATCTTGGAAAGCCAACTTCGAAGATGGAAAGAGATGTACAAGGTGAGTGGATCTACAATCTATGATACCAATGGTGTAAGCCTATCTTGGTCTATTGGAACCATCTCTACTAACATTTGAGGCCAAATGGAGAAAGTTCAAAATAAATGTTTGTTTGGAATAAGAACTAGAAGAGGCGCTAGATTGAATGTTGTGCTACCGCCTAGAAGGGAAAGTTCGTCATTGTGGTCTGGAAGATATCATCTCACTATTGGTTTGTGAGTTAATATGAGGTTTGAACTAGCAATGTCATTGAGGTCTCATGGAAGTAGAAATAATGCCACGAGTCTTCATTTATCTATAGTCAAGGACATGATCGTCATCTATTTATCGCTTGGTGGCCCTAATAGATGGGAGCACCGTAAAAAAAGAAGTGATATGTTGGGTGGGAGCCAGTCCAGGATGTGGTATGGCTGGAGGATGAGATAGCAGAGATGGAGGGCCTCCTGCATGTATAAGGTCGGGCATATATGGTTGGGGTACCTGAAGAAACTACCAAGTGTTTGGAGCTCTTTGAAAAGACAGCGGAATCATCCTTGGATCTCGTAGTAAACTGGGTAGCGGAAGATGGAGTGCTCCTTAGTCTCAACCTCTCGAAAATGGCAAGCTAGCAAATCTTACATGGTTGGTCAATCTAGTGGTTTGTCTTGATTTGCAGTCTATGAGATCCCACTCTGGGCTAGCCCAAGGGGATGTGAAGAGCATGCATCCAATGGTGAAGTGTGTAATGTGGTCGGACAATGAGTTTGTCCCTTGGATCCATGAAGTGCTTAGCATTGAAGGCCATCTTCAAATATAACTCACCTTAAGGGTTTATCCAAGTGACCCACACAAACTACCTATAGATATCATCTCTAATAATCATATTCAACTCCTCTCTAGTAGGTAAGAGGTGGTCAGGGGCAACGCGAGAGTATCTAAACAGAGGAAATTGGTCCATCATAATACCAACAAATGGCAAGAGATTTGTGACCCTCACATATCAGCGACAAGAGTAGCCTAAGGGACTAGTTGATGCAATGGGATCAAATGAAAAGTAGACCAAGTATGGATACCGAGTCAGCAAAACTCCAAATGCGGTGCAGAAGTGAGATAAGATTGAACATCATCTCAATCCAAAAGGGTTGAGCATTGTTGACCAAAATTGGTCACCTATATTTTCCCGCTCTTGGATTAATAAAAAAAATTGATATCAAAAGATGAATTTTTTTTTAACTATTATAAGTTCATTGTGTATCCCTAAGTATCAGCTTCGCCACACATTTTTTGGATCGGAAATCCGAGTTCGTATGCTCAAGATATCTAGGTTTAAAGTTTAAGCGAAAAATGGCACCTCCACCATGTGGAATAAAGCTAATTCCTCGGAAACATATCCAATTTTTTCGGGCCCAAGATCCATATTTTTCTTCTATTTTTCGAGCCCAAGACCCTTGTTTTCTTCAAAATCTTACAGTGTTAAAACCCCCATCTTATTTCTTCCCCTTTCACAACACTTAGAATTTTTCTCATCTTCCACCTTCTCCTTATTTCTCCATACTTAGTCTTATTTTTCTCCTTCTTTCATAACTTAAACTCTCTTCCATACTCGGGCAAATTCCCACTACTTATCTCTTACCTCATCTCCTCACACACTCCATACTTCTCACTCACACCTCACCCCTCCCTCTCACCACTCCATACTTAGAAAAATTCTAAGTCCTTTCGGACTCTCGGACTCACCTCACCCTCACATTCCTCACCCCTGCGAGTCTGAAAGTCTTCTCCCCTTATTTCTCCCCTCCCCTCACCTCACCCTACGTCATCCTAATGTCACTCACTCCCTACAAATTTCCCCTACCTAACTACCCATTATTCCCCTCTTTCCTACATTCGTTCACTCTCCCTTTCAACATTATGCTTTAACCTTTATTTTTTTTAATTTATTTAATTTTCTAACCAATTATATTATTCCACATCAAAACCTATGAAAAGATGACAAGTGGCAGGGTATTATTGGTGCCACGTGACAACTTATGGAGGGAGCCACATGATGTAGTTTTATTGAAGACACATGGCACACTCTTATTGGATACACATGGCAAATTTGTTGACCTATCACATGAATATATGTGGCATCTCATCATTGGTGACATGTGGCAGTATTTCGTTGGCACATCATCATGATGACTCATCAGGGATGACTGGGAAAATTGGTGGTTGACCGGTTGTCTAAGATATTATTATTTAATTGATTTTCTAAGGGTGGTCAAATTAAGTCCATGGCTTCTTCTTCTTCTTCCTCTTCCTTACCCCTTGTTGTTACAACAAATTTTGCCTCACCCCATGCAACTTGCTTGGATAGCCTTTCCATTTCCCTATGCAGACCTGAAGTCCCCTTTTGTACCTTTCAAAGCCAAAAAAGCACATTTTTCCACATATACGCGCCCTATCAGTTAGACAACAAGCGTATACGTAGGTTGCTCCACTACAGCCCGTGTACATCGGGTTTGGTGCTCAAAATTAAAAATTATGTTAGGTTTTCATGCCATGCCACGAGATCCATGATCCTTGACCTTCCATATACTGGAAACACTCCAACTCGACCCTTCAGTTCCATTTGAAGGCTATAAATTGAGCCATATCCAAGCCTTGGAAGAAGAGAATTCAACTTTGAGAGCAAAGAAAATCTAGAGCAATTTCACTTCATATTGAGTCTGCATCCCTTTGTCCTTGAAAGTATGAACCCCTTGTTCAGCCCCAAGCTCTTCCTTCTTTGTGATGGAGAATGTCATTGTCTCCTTTATATGAGCCTGCCTTTGATGGAAGATTGAAGTGGTGGAGGCCCACTTGGAGGGACTTAGTTTATCGGTTTCGATATGTGTCGTTACAAAAGTTTGTCACCTGTATACTTATGCTGATCGTTTTAATAGAAATATTATTTTCTCGTCCAATTGATATCTTGCAAATATTTGAATTATTATTCCATGGGCATATTTTTCATGTATGTTAATGGATTATGTTAATCTATATGCTAACAATATATATTGTCACCATATGCTTGCATATCTTGGTTGTTGAGGACAAGTTGCAGGTATAAAGCTTTGAGTTGAGTGCTCAACGGTGATCTTCATCAAACATTCGGACGAGGTAGGCTCTTGGCCTTGTCTTTTTAGCATTTCATTTATATAGCATATTTGAGATTAAAGTTGATTTTTGTGTGTCATTCCGTCTGTTGTGGTTTACCCCATGCCATAGAGAGATTTTCATCGTAACACTTGTCCAATGTACATTTGATCTAGGTGGATATCAGTGGCCACCCACCTTTTCCAACTGGCTCAAAACAGTTTTCTGGCAATTTTGGTAATTTACTATTTTTAGCAATTTTTCGGGTCCTGAACTTCCGGAGCCGTTTTGAGGCCCTAAACGACGTTTTTTGGGAAAACAGGGAGCAACATGGAAGTTCATTCGATGTTGCTCACACCAAAGTTGTAGTCCTCGGATAGATCTTTCTAACGAGGTATTGAGCGCGTCAAACGAAGATCGTATGCAAAAGTTACGACCCCGGGAAGTTGATGTATCGACTTACCCAAATGGGGCCCACATGACTTTTGGCGCTTCATCTCCTAGGGTTAGGTTTTTGGATGTCTAGGGTTTTTGACATTCATGTTTATTGTAAAAAGGCATTAAGAGCCTCATTGTAAGCAGTTTTTTGCGAATGAGCGCAGCCGTCACATCTCTTCTCAGAGATAAGCTGCCATCATTCTAGCAAGCTTGTTTTTCGTTGCATTTTACAGTTTCAGCTTATTTCCTTATTGAATAGAAAACCAGTTTTACTGTATCTCTGTTATTCTGTGTTAAGCATCTGTTAATAATCTGTAATCATTTCGTTCTGCTCATAAAATTTGGATCAACATTACACTTTACATTTTAAACATTGAAACCTATTAATTTCCCATGCATGTGGGATGAGTGTTATGAAGAAAAGTCGAATTTCATGAAGAAAAGTCAAATTTCATGACGACATAACGATAGGTCGCACCCAAGGATGAGATGTCTAGAAAATCCATTTCGGCCTGGATGTATCTATGCAAACCACCGCGATACTTGAGCACCAGATGTCACTCAAAATCTTTGATACCCATCTTGGTACACAAGGTATGGAAGATATTTGTGAACTTAGGCATTGCTTGGTCTCTTTCCTACCACAGTGTGGTCCATTTTGTGTATAGGTCATCATAACTTCCAACAGGGTAGTATTGTTCCTTAATAGCATCCCTGAAGGACTCCCAGGTGACTGCGATTGTAAATAATGAGGGTTCCTCTATTTCCTTTTGCTCACAGAAAGTTTCCCACCAATCTTTGACACTGGGGATGGCTTTGAGGAGCGCAAAAGTAATATTTTCTCTATTCGAGAAATTATGGACAGAGAAATACCCTTCTAGCAGATTCAACCATTTTTCTATCGTGTCTGTGTCTATTTGACCTTCAAATATAGGAATATCGAAGTTGATTTGTACCTTGAAGTGGGTGGTGCCTCCGTTTGAGGAAGGTGCGTCGTCGAAGGATTAGCGCAAAACTATCCATCGTCTCGTTCCTCTGTTGTGTGAGGGCTTCCTCGAGAATTTTTTTGAAGGGATCTCCTGTCCTGTCGTCTTTCTTTTCATCTGCCATGAGAGGTCGTTTGGGCGTGCGAGAGATTTTGTCCTCAAGAGAAACAAGCGCGAGACCTAATTCTTTGTACCCTGACCTCATTGGGGACATGCATTAAGAATATCAAGGAGCAAACCTCTATGATACCACTGATCCAAAATATATTTGTAGAACGAAATGAATACAGATTATTATTAAAAGATGCTTAACACAAAATAATAGATATACAACAAAATTGGTTTCTATTCAATAAGGAAATAAGTTGAAACTGTAAAATGCAGCGAAAACAAGCTTGTTATAATGGTGGCGGCTTATCTCTAAGAAGAGATGTGACGACTGCACTCATTCGCAAGAAGATCCTTACAATGAGGCTGTGAAAAACTTTTTACAATAAACAGAAATCTCAAAAACCCTAGACATCCAAAAATCCTAACCCTAGGAGATGAAGCGCCAAAAGTCATGTGGGCCCCGTTTGGGTAAGTTAGTACATCAACTTCCTGGGGTCGTAACTTTTGCATACGATCTTCGTTTTAGGCGCACGATAGCCCGTTGGAAAGGTATAGATGAGGACTACACATTTTTTTGTTATTTAACAAAAAAAATTACAACTGTGGCGATCCCAAAAAAACATTGTTTAGGGCCTCAAAACGACCCCGCAGGTCAGGGACCCGAAAACTAGGGAAAAAACTGCCAAAATGAGCCAGTTGGAATAGGTGGGAGGCCACCGGCATCCATCTAGATCAGTCCATGATTTTAAAAAGCACCTGTGTATATTTAAATAGGGCTCGATTGTTGATTAGAGGACAATGATTGTTGATTATTTATCTTGGGTGTATTATTGTTTCATTACCAAAGATGAATGTTGGGCATAGATGAGAGGGATCGTTGTGCATGTTTTGTTTATTTTTAAAAAAGGAAAGAGATCAACATTAGAGCATGTAGTCCTGATTGAATTGGAAATGTTTGCATAATTTATAATACACAGACTGTTATAAATTGAAGATTTCGGGGAAATTAAATTGTTATTGAGACATCAAGCAATTTGTATACAATTGAGGAACAATGAATGTTTTGGTTTTGGAAGTGGATGCTTTTTGGAATAATTTTGAAACAGAGTTATGATACTTGATTGATTTAATTTATTTTATGAACAATATTCATCTAATTCCCTTTCATTTTTCACTTTTTCGCTCATTACAAATCCCCTCACGGTCCCAAATTCATTTTGCACGCTATGTTCACTAAAATTAAATTAAAACTATGTATGACAGAGATAAGAAAATAACACAGAGATAGATGACATCTGATCTGTTTTGATTATTGTTTCATAGTCAATTGTTTAATGAATTGTCGAGCAATAATCGTGTTCTTGCTCACGGTCGTGATATCAATTTTTCACTCAATACAATCCCCTCAGATACCCCTAAACCCTACTTCACCCCCTACTCATTGACAATTATTAAATGAATCTTATGGATTTGATTGCATGGGTCTGATGGATTGTTGAGCCAAACTTTGTTTCATATTAAGAGAATGTCATGTATGGTCTATTTTAGATCTAGTTGCTAATAATTGTTGCATACAGGATGAGCTTTTTCAACAGAGGAAGTCATGGCCGAAATAATAGGGGCAGATGAAAATGGAACAGAAGGCCTAGAAGGCCAATATTCTCAATACATTTCGATGTCGATCCTCAAGAGTTAAACCAATTCTTTCAAGCTGGATTTTTCAATTGGATTGGACAAGGGATAGTCCGGCCTAGGCTAGAGAGGCCTCCCATCCAGCCCCAACATGTCCCTGGTATCCCTGTGCCTCCTCATGTTTCTTTGCAACCTGAAGTTCCTGAGAATGACATATGACAGGAGATTGTTCACCCAACAGTCTCCCACCATCATGGCTAGCCAAATTTGTCTTTACCTCCTCCTCTTCCACCTGTTAAACCAAATGTTCAGATTGCCCCTACATACTCACCTGTACAGTCCTCCCACGCAAGAAAAAGACTCAAAACCAAAGTCTACCATATGAATGACAAAGGAAAAGTTGTTGTTGCCCCCTCCTCTCCTTCAAGTGACTCAGCCTAGTCAGTATCATCATGTATGCACTTGGGAGATGATTGTTCTAGGCTTATAGGGATGGTGAAACTATCAAGTCTTTCAACTTGCGTTTCACCAAATTATACAACCAAATCCCTGAACTCATTCGCCCTCATAACCAAGCCGCTTTCATGCATTACTATAATGCTTTACCTTTCCCCTACCATCATAGGCTTGAGGAAAAGGCCATTGATAACCTTGGTTCTGCATACTTGTTTAGAGTATGAAAAATAGCTCGAAAGAACAGTTCTTCCTAAGGGAGACTCAGTTAAACAGACGAATATGTCTGCCCTCTTACAGCTTGTACAAGACATGAATAATTGAATGATACCATATGAGCAGAAAGGAAATGTCCTCTCTCTTACCCCTGGGGCCTCATCTTTTTCTTCACCACCTTTAAAGAATCTTAATGAAAATAAATTTCAACCTAAAGCTATCATGCTTCGTAGTTGGTGTAACTTTTGCGAGGAACACCATGAGGAAAGTACATGTGAAGTAAAGAAGAGTGTCAGAGATAAAATCTTTGGTAAAAGACCTGAAACTACTATTGTTGTCCTAGACTTTGCAGAGCCAGAGGATGTTATGATCATAAATACTAGGAATAAATCTTATGCTCCAAAAGGTAAATATGATCCTCCTCGCACTTCTTCAAGCCCAAGCTCATCTTCACTAGGTGTTATTGTTCATGTTTCTAAAGCTCCTGACAGTCAATGAACTACCTCCCCTCTTCCCTCTTCCAAATGCAACATTCTCAATCAATTGGCTAATATTAAAGTTGATGCTACCCTCCTGGACATGGTTGTCGTCCCTGAGCAACAAAAGCATCTGAAATTTTTTATGGAAGGAAAAGCTTCCATTGTAGCCAACCTCTCTGAAGAGGTAGATGAAGAGGATTCAACTGTAAATAAAGTAGGTGTACATAACTTTAGGCACCCTGTAAAAAACCCTCGTTTTATATTTCTGTAAAGATTATGGACAAGATTGTCCATTGTTGTCTCATTGATGGCGGTTCGGGCCCAAGTGTAATGTCGAAGATTATTATGGAAGAGATAGGCTTGTCTTGTACAAATGAAAATGCCATAAGCATGCTCTCTTATAAAATTGTACAACAAACGAACATAAGTGAAATCAAGGACGTGACCTTGGTTTTGTGTGCGCATCCTGAAATAAGGACAACCCTTAATATTCAGGTAATTGATATGCAAGTGAGTAATTACTCGATCATATTAGGAAGAGATCGACAATATTTGACGGGTGGATACCTCTCACTCGACGGGACACACTTATTCGTTCCTCCGAATGGTAAAAACATCATAGTCTTAAGGGAGGGAATAATTTAACCTTACATAGAAGGCATCCCACAACCTAATGTGAATTATATCGAGGAGGACCTAAGAGTGTACTCCATCTTTACTGATGAGGACAACACTCCGTTGGAACAAATCGACATAGAGGATGGGATGTGGCATATGCACTTTGATGGTTCATGCTCCAATGAAGGAAATGGAGCTGGTATTATCTTGTACTCTCCTGTGGGTAAAATTCATAACTTTTCCTATAGGTTAGAGTTTGCTTGCACAAACAATGTCACTGAATTTGAAGCATTACTGTTAAGCATTGAAAATGCCTATAATCTAGGTTGTGGTCACCTTACAGTTTTTGGGGATTCCGAACTTGTTGTAAACCATGTACGTAAGATATATTCTCCTAGCAACAAATTAATGAAATGTTACACCCAAACTGTTTGGGCACTTGTCTCAAACTTGCTATCTTTCAACATCACTCATGTTAAAAGGGAATTGAATTCAATGGCTGAGAGGTTAGTTTTTTTTGCAACATCTCCTACTCGGCAAATTCTACCACAAAGACCTAATTGCACCTTTGCATCTTTGTATTGTCCGCATATCCTTGACAATATAGAGTCATGGCAGGTCTTCCCTAGTGATGAGAGCATATGTGCTTTCATTCAAAATGAACCTTATAAGCCTAAGGAAATCATATCAATGGAAGATAACAAAATTCCTAAGGGCTTGACTCCTCTAGAAAGTTCATTTTCATTGAGTGATGTAGGAAACAAAGGAAAACATAAAGAAGAGGCGTAAAAAAGGAAAGTGAGTGAAACCATTTCCTTGAACATTGGAACACCTGAGTCTCCAAAGAACGTTAAAATAGGTGCATGTTGGTACAGGGGAAGACCCAGGGTTCAACTCTTACATTGCACCAACAAACCTTAACTATTGGCCCTTTCGGCAACACCTGCGAAGCAGATGTAGTCTCACCCGAAGTAGCAACAGGGGGTTGCAGGACACATGTGTCTACAACCAGAGGAAATGCAGAGTGATTCGAAAACAACAACGCAAACAATCTAATTATTCTTTATCGCTATTATGCTCACTTCACAGGGCTAACTCTATCTCTTATCTTTAATCACAACAAAGCAAGAACATTATATCAAATGGAAAATAACATAACATCAACCACAAAGACAATAAGATATACGTGGTTCACCCTCTCCCCAGGGATACATCCACATAACTGTGTTTCTTGATATATTAGATGAAAACATACAATTCTATCTGCGCACTTAGCTGTAGATCTCTTTCCCTTTCTCTCTTTCTCTCCCCTCCCTACGCACCCAGCTGCAGGGTTGATCTTCGCACCCAGCTGAAGATCCTGAATAGAGACTCAATATTGTTCTCCACAACAATCAACGATGAACAACAACCAACATTAACCAATATTGGACCAACGAACAACCCTCTCGACTCTTCTATACCTTTATTTATACATTACATGACCAAAGTCTAGGTATCAAAACCCTAGGTCCACTTTACCTGCATTTTCAAGGCTTCGCCAGCCTGTCCTTCCTTCTTTTCTGCGGGGTGCTCCAAAGTATCCTTTGATCTATTTTTCCACTTGTTGAGTTGTCCACGATCCATATTCTTCACTGCTTTATCTTCCTCGATCTTCTCTTCCCACGACTAGATTTTCCTTTACTTCACTCCTTTTTTGCTTCTTTAACCACTTCGACCCTTCCTCGGTTTATGTGCCTTTCGCACAATTCGTACTTCGCCTTTCTTCCTTAATATTTGCTTCCTTACATAACCAAGGGCCAACATGCCCCCAACACTCACATGTGACTCATCCCGAGTCATTACAAGACTGAACCTTTTGTATCACTTTGACTGCAGACTGCGCGGAGTAGCCTGTGCTTTTTGCTCTGTCCCTCCCTATCTTGTGCGGATTGTCTTTTATGTGTCTGGTACCCAGTTTCAACTGCACCTGGTACCTAGGCTCTTCTTCCTTTGATTTTACTGATAGTTGTGAGGTAGTTGGTTGTCACAATACAACTTCAACCGGCTACCATTTACAAATACTTCTTTCCATTCTCCTTTAAGAGTCTTCAACTGCGCAACTCCTCCTTCTGTAACATAGGAAACTTCAAATGGTCCTAGCCAATGTGTCCTGAACTTCCCTGGATGCTTTATGAACTTACTGTCATATAAAAGTACCAAATCTCCTTGCTTAAATGCTTTCTTCTTGATATGTCTGTCATGATAAGCCTTCTCTCTTTCTTTTTGTACTTGCTGATGAAATCCTGCAATGAACCTGTCTTCCTCCAATTCAAGTAACTGCGCAAGCCTGTCTTGAACAACGCCTGTGTTATCCATACCCGTAAATGCTACAATTCTTAAACTGGGAACCAAGTATTCCATAGGTACTACTGCTTCCAATCCATAAACTAACTTAAATGGGGTCTACGTTGTTAAATTTTTGCAAGTAGTTATGTAGGCCCATAATACTGCTGGAATTATTAAATCCCAATTATCTCTGTTTACACTGCAAATCTTAGTCAGTGTTGTCTCCAATATCTTATTGAAATCTTCGACTATACCATTTTCTTGTGGGTGGTATGGAGTGCTCTTCTGATGGTGAACTTCAAATTCCCGAGTCAATGCTTCAATAGTTTTGTTGATGAAGTGTGTGCCTTGATCACTCATAAGGATATTTGGGCAACCAAATATGGTTATAATATCCTCAAAGATGAACTGTGCAGCTGTGGCTGCACTACAATCCTTAACTGCTCTTGCTTCTGCCCATCTGGTCAAATACTCTGTCGCAGTGATAATGTATCTAGCTCATGTGTGCTTCCTTGGTGGGTTAATAGGTCCCACAAAGTCAATAGCCCATTTCTCGAATACTTGTAATGTTAATTGCAGTGCCAAAGGCATCTCATCCCTTCTAGAAGGCTTTCTTACTCTTTGACACACATCGCAGGCTCTGTAGTATTCCTTGGCATTCTTATGTAAAGTAGGCCACCAGAGGCCAGCTCTGAGAATCTTCTGCGATGTTGCTTTCCCTGCATAGTGTCCTCCTGCGATGCCTTCATGTGCTTCTGCAAGAATCAATGGTATTTATGCCTCCATAACACATGTCCTCAGGATCTCATCTGGTTCCATCTTATATAATTGTCCAGCTATGAGTTGAAAGTCAGGAGGGCGAACTGCCAATTGTTTCTTCTGAATGACTATATACTCACACGGTGCCATTCCTGTGGACAGGAACTGAACTATCTCGACGAAGTGATCATCGACTTTTCTGATGGCCAACAATTGTGCATCTGGTAGTGTATCCTCCAAACTGGTAGGTTCCTCTCCATGTTCTAATCTGGATAAGTGGTCAGGTCCCTTATTCAATCTTCTTGGTTTGACCATTATTTCAAAGTCATACTCTTGAAATAATAGTAATCATCTACATATTCTTCCCCCCAACACTGGCTTGTTGACTAAGTACTTTAATGCAGAATGATCAGTGAACATTTAAATGTCCTCCCAACAAATAGTGTCTAAACTTCTGCAACGCATATACCATAGCGAAGCCTTCTCTCTCAGTCATAGTATAGTTCCTTTTAGTTGTAGAAAGCTTCCTGTTGGAAAAGGCTATATGGTGGTCAATGCCTCCTGTGCTCGACTGTGCCAAGACTGCTCCTGATGCAATTGACGAAGCATCGACATGAACATTGAACTCCTTACTCCAATCTGGAAAAACCAAGATTGGCGTAGTGACCATTTTTTGCTTTAGTGTGTTGAAGCTTGGCTGTCATTCTTCTGTCCATTGGAACTTGCTATCTTTCTTTAATAGCTTCTCCATAGGTGTTGTTATTTTTGCATACCCCTTAATAAACTTCCTATAGTATCAAGTGTGCCCCAATGCAGTGTGCAATTGTCTAACTGAAGTGGGAGGAGGTAGATAAGAAATGATGGCAATCTTGGAAGGATCCACCAACAACCCATGTTTACACACAATGTGCCCTAGCAGCACTCCAGAGGGTGAAAATAAAATACACTTTTTCAGATTCAGGGCAATCTGGCATTGCCTGCACTTATCTAACATCAATCTCAAAAATTCAATGTGGTCTTTCAGTTGCCTGAAGACAGTCCAATCATCAAAATAAGCTTCCAAGAAATTGTGTAAGAAGTCCTTAAATGCTTTGACCACCACCCTGG
Source organism: Picea sitchensis (assembly GCA_010110895.2). Taxonomy (NCBI): domain Eukaryota; kingdom Viridiplantae; phylum Streptophyta; class Pinopsida; order Pinales; family Pinaceae; genus Picea; species Picea sitchensis. The sequence goes on from SNQJ01S0048696.1 coordinate 37,121, forward strand.
AGAAGATGGCTGGTGCATTCTTCAAGCCAAAAGGCATCACATTGTACTGAAAAGAACCCCATTCTGTTGCAAATGTGGTCTTATGTCGATCTTCCTTAGCAATTTTGATCTAGTGATAACCTGAAAATCCATCTGCGAATGAGTAGACCTCCTATCCTCCTACATTATCTAGAACCTCATCAGTAAAAGGTGTAGGGAATGGATCATGTAGACATGCGTCGTTCAACTTCCTTAGATCTACACAGATTCTTATTTCTCCTGACTTCTTATCTTGGACCACCATAGGGCTGATCCATTCATATTCTTCCACTGGATCTATGATTCCTGCTTCCAGCATTCTATCCAGTTCAATCCTAACTTTCTACCTGTACTTGGGATTCAGTCTGTAAGGTCTCTGCTTGATAGGTCTTGCATCTGTTCTCAAGGGGATCTTCATTTCTCCCATGGGTCCTTTAATGCCCTTCATATCTGTGAACTTGGTTGGAAACAAGCCTTGATATTCATGTAATAGTTCTGGGATCTTGCTAATAGTAGCATCATCCCAATAGTCTCCCACATTTGCTAACTTAGGTGTTTGCTCTGTTCCAATATTAACCTTCTTAATTTTAATGGGTTGTCCAACAAAGGGTAATTCAATCCCTGGCCCTTCTATGTCTCTTTGTCCCTTAGTTTCTAAAATGTTTACATCCCTCGGGTCATCATCCTCATCGACATTAATAGTGTAGCAATCTTGCAACTGTTGAAGAGGCGTAGTTCATTCATCTCCTTCTTGGGTAAAAGGGAGGTTAGTGCCTCCTTAAAGACCTTCTGTCTTACAATTCGTAATGCCTGATCTACTGTAGGGTACTGACTCTCAAATAAAAACGTAACTGTAAAGTTTGGAGTCATATCATACTAATTTGTAGTGATGAGACACAGTTATGCTTGAAGATACCAGTTGATAGGCGTAGTATCCAAGGTGTTAATGAACTTATGCACCCACTGTTGTTTAGGAATGTTGATCCAGGCTTCCTCCTAACTTCGCACATGGTCCTTAGGACAACTCTAACCTGTATATCGAACTTCGCATCCTTCTGCTTGGTTTGAAAAGCGCGGCGTCAATAATGTGCAACATTGTACCCATTTTGTGATGTTCTTCTTGTGTGTTCCCCACCATCTAGCTGATGTGGCTTTCAAGGCTTCGTCAAGTGCCAACATCCTCTGTTGCACTGGTACAATTTTCTCGAATTCAGCTATAAATGTTTCTAAATGATTCAAACCATCAAATGTAGGAAGATTACTTACTTCTGTGCCAATCCAACGAACTGCTCTGGTCAATCTGGCACACCTCCACATAGAGACTTCATACATTCGGTTCTGCCAATTTTCCAATGCCTCTTCTAAATATGATGAGCATGCACTTTCACTTCGCCAGCTGAGATTTCCATCTGTTGTAGGATTAATGTAATCATGTTGTCTTGATGTCAGTTTATAGATGTTCTCTAACTCGTAGGCACGGTATTCTTCTCTTATAGGTTATGTGTATCTGCAACCTTCCTCTGGGTCTAGAGATGCAATGACTTTAAGGCCATTACCCTCAAATGTCATTCTTCTCTTCTTTAGGTCAGCGACAGTCGAATTATTGAAAGCCTAATCAATTCCTAACAACGCATGATAGGGACAACTATCATCAACAATTTCAATCACTTCGAGGTCTGCAAATGTCCTTACCCCATCGATGTCTATAGGGAAATGCTCTAGTCTTCCAAAGGGGCTCATCGCTTGTTAATTAGCCATCTTGAGCCTGATAGGAGAGTAAATCAATCTAGGTTTTCCCATTAGCGTCCAAGTCTGCTTTGTCGTAACATTGACTTCTGATCCTAAGCCGAGGACCACATAGTCCATGTCGAAGTCTCCAGTCTGAGCACTAAGGTGCAATTCCTTGTTTGTCCTTATTTTCCTAGATACTTGATTCACAACTCTATTCAACATAGGGTCTATTCTTCCAATTTCATACTATCTTACCAGGTGTTGTAGCTCCTGTACAAATTTTTCATCTTTAATCAAATTGATACAAGTATATAAGAAGTCCATGAGCTTGCTTACCTCTTTTTCTTGTTTAGCTAAAGCAGACTAGTCAAATGCTGGTGGCATTTCACATTCCCTTACTACTGGTTGTACCTTAGATGAAGAAGCTTGTTCTTCTACAAATTCTTTTCTTGATTCTTCAAAAGTATGCCTCTCTCTCCTTGGATCAAACAACTGTGCCTTCCCTGCAGCTCTTCTGATCCCTTATCCTTCTGCAGTCTTTCCTGGAGTCACCCTATCTTCTCTTGTAACAACGCCTCCTCTAGTAATAACAACGACTCTGGGGTCCTCACCGCGAGGTTCTTCCGATATTAGTTGGACGTGTTGGTTTCCTCCTCGTCTCTCTTGGAGTTTGGCCAACAATACTAGACAATCTTCGATGACATGATCAAACGAGTTACAGTAGTTACAAGTAGTACAAGGGTTCTGGCAATCCCTTGCCAAATGTCCTGGTTGTGTGCAGTTATAGCAAATAATCTGTCCTTTGCCTCGACCCATGCCTCCACCCTGTCCTCTTCCTTTGAATCCACCATGAGGGTTGAAGTTTCCTCTTCACAGGGAGTTGAACTGTGCATTGTTTCCTTCTTGCCATACTTCTCTTTGAATTTTATATGTATCCCTTGATATTTCATGCATGAGATAATAGGCCCTACAATCCTTCTCATCATGTCCCACAGAATTGCAGAATATACAATAAAGATTAGTAGATGTCTGGACATATTTTTGCATATAGTAACATTCATCAGGGCGATGTCTAGCTCTACATACCTCACACCAGGGTACAATAGCCTGCTTCAAAGGGCTAGGTGATCCAGAGGCCAAGTATTCATGAAATAGGGGACAATGCTCTTTGTCATGGCCCTCTCATTTGCATCTGATACACCAAATATCTTCTCTTTTCTCCTTTCCTTTATCTTTCTTCATATCTTCGACCTGTAAAGATACACTGGTTAACTGATTCAATATTTGACTCATACCTGGGCTGGATTCTCCTACAGGGTCTGCTTCTAATTTCATGGCAATCTCTAGAGCTTCAGCTTGCGAAGCGATTTTCTGTTGCATCAAAGGAACTTTGATATGTGGCAGGAGGGAATAAATGAACCATTCTTTATTTTGTCCATCTGGGATGCGAGAATTCCATTGGCGGTCCGAGGGTCTTAAAATACTCGATCAAACTCGGGGGCAGGGTTGGAGTTACGTTATGTTTTGTTCTCCTTGATTTTGTATTACTGCTGTGACTCCGACTTAGGCTTCTTGAATTCTGTACTCAACACAGCCTTAGTAATCCATTTTAGTGGCTCTAGGTTGATAGAGATCTAACAAACTTCATGTACTGGCTAGGTCTTGTGGTCCCTCAAGGTAGTACTAAACCGAGCCCTCTTAACAGTTTCATTGTTGACTTGCTTAATGCTCCATACAAATTCACATAAGGAGCAGTCTTTGTCCGGGGATCTGAGATCATCTCCTCCGAAGATGGGTAACCTCAACAAACTTCATGTACTAGCTCAGTGCGCGGTCCCTCAAGGTAGTACTAAACCGAGCCCTCTTAACAGTTTCATTGTTGACTTGCTTAATGCTCCATACAAATTCACATAAGAACCAGTGCTGGTCAGGATCTACAGATCCATCTCCTCTGAAGATGGGTAACCTCATTTCATCTACCATAGATCTTCCTTGGTTTCTTAACTGAGTATGTGCTAAAATGCTTGTAACAATACTCTGATTGCTCTGACTACTCTGGTTACTTAATGTTGCTAAAACAACAGGAGGAGTAATAGTACTTACTTCAACAGTAGGCGCAGTTCTTGAAGTTTTTGTCTCTCCGTAGCGAAGTTCTTCGGTCTGTACTTCCTCTATTTTTGCGGACTCTGAATAGTCTTCATCTGTTAGATATGCTTCTTCTCCACTGTAGAATCCCTCGTCTCCGTAGTTCTTCTTAAACAGGTTCGCAAGAGGGACCTCTCTCAATGGTCTCCCACTACGCGTGAGTCTAGCCTCTGTGTCACTGTCGCTGTATGAATTCTTGAACATTAGCTTCACTGTATCTTCAGGATATTCTTCTCATGCAAGAGCATCTTAACCCTCAGCTTCAAAAAGTGGAGGAACTTTCCCCTAGGTCCCTTAAATAAGTACCTCTCTGCTTTAATATACGATTCTACTCTGTCAATTACAAACTCAGTAATGTATCCTCCAATAGTGCTATCAAACCAAAGGTCCACTGCTATAGACACAACGTTATCAGCTCTCTTGACCTTCTTGATCAATGTTGTTGTCCAAACCACAGGTGGTCTAGATCTGATCTCGAACTGGGTATCTTCTAATCTGGCTAACCACTTGTATAACTCCTTATGAACTCCTCCAAATAAAATCTCATGGATGTCGGTAAAGATGTACCTTCCCAATGAATCTTTTGTACTAATGCTAGGGTTCTTGTTATGAGCTTTGGCGATGTCCTTTTCTTGTTCTTCTATCCACTTCTGAATCTCTATCTTCGATGGAAACCACCTTGACATTCCCTCAAGAAGATCCTGGTCCCAACAACGGAACCATTTGTTGGCACAGGGGCAGACCCAGGGTTCAACTCTTACAGCGCACCAACAAACCTTAACTACTGGCCCTTTCGGCAACATCTGCGAAGCAGATGTAGTCTCACCCGAAGTAGCAATAGGGGGTTGCAAGACACAGGTGTCTACAACCAGAGGAAATGTAGAGTGATTCCAAAACAACAACACAAACAATCTAATTATTCTTTACCGCTATTATGCTCACTTCGCGAGGCTAATTCTATCTCTTATCTTTAATCACAACAATGCAAGAACAATATATCAGATGGAAAATAACATAGCATCAACCACAAATATAATAAGATATATGTGGTTCACCCTCTCCCTAGGTCTACGTCCACTGAACTATGTTTCTTGATATATTAGATGAAAACATACAGTTCTATCTGTGCACTTAGCTGCAAATCTCTTTCCCTTTCTCTCTTTCTCTCCCCTCCTTGCGCACCCAGCTGCAGGGTTGATCTTCTCACCCAGCTGAAGATCCCAAATACAGACTCAATATTGTTCTCCACAACAATCAACGATGAACAACAACCAACATTAACCAATATTGGACCAACAAACAACCCTCTCGACTCTTCTAGACCTTTATTTATACAATACATGACCAAAGTCTAGGTATCAAAACCCTAGATCCAAAATCCTAGGTGTCAAAACCCTAGGTCCACTTGACCCACGTTTTCAGGGCTTCGCCAACCTGTCCTTCCTTCTTTTCCGCGAGGTGCTCCAAAGTATCATTTGATGTCTTTTTCCACTTGTTGAGTTGTCCACGATCTATATTATTCATCGCTTTATCTTCCTCGGTCTTCTCTTCCCACGACTAGCTTTTCCTTTACTTCGCTCCTTCTTTTCTGCTTATTTAAGCACTTCGACCCTTTCAGTTTATGTGCCTTTCACGCATTTTGTACTTCGCCTTTCTTCCTTACATAACCAAGGGCCAACAGTGCCCAATGTTTTGATGAATAAAAAATGAAGTTCACTAAGTTGCTTGGTGAATTTCAAGATGTTTTTGCTTGGTCTTATGAAGATATTCCTGGTTTTGATCCTACTATTATACAACATGCCATCCCTATCAAGGAAGGCACAAAACCAGTTAGGAAAAAACAAAGACCCATTAACCTTGCACTGGAAGCAACTATTCAGAAGGAGTTGGAAAAACTCTTGAAGGCTAGGATAATTTTCCCTATTAAGTATTCTGAGTGGGTTTCTAATTTGGTTCCCGTTTGGAAAACAATAGGTCAGATCGGATTATGCGTTGATTTTTGTGCATTGAATAAGGCTATCTTTAAATACCATTTTCCTCTCCCTAATATGGAAATGATTTTGCAGCAAGTTGCAGGGTCATAGATGATGTCCTTACTCGACAATTTTTTGGTTAAAATCAAATCAAGGTGAAAATGACATATAAATATAAAACCAAATTTATTACACGTTGGGGCACTTTCGCTTATGAACGTATGCCTTTTGGCTTATCTAATGTAGGTGTTACTTTTCAAAGAGCTATGAAAATAACTTTTGACGATTTGATCGGTAAAATTATTCAAATTTATCTTGATGACTTAACCGTGTATTCTAAAAACTGATCAGATCATTTCGGTCATCTTAGAAAGATTCTCATGCGGTGCAGGAAAGTTGGTATTTCTTTAAATCCTTCTAAGTCTATTTTCGACATTACCAAGGGTAAGCTCCTTGGACACATTGTCTCGGATTCAAAAATAATCATTGATCTTGAAAGGATTGTTGCTATCCTAAATCTTCCTGCTCCTACTTCCAAGAAGGAGGTTCAAGCCTTTATGGGTGTTATTAACTTCGTCTGTAGGTTTGTTCCTAATTTTGTTGTAATGGTCAAGCCAATTCACAATATCCTTAAGCAAGATCGTTACTTTTTGTGGACAGATGATGTCGAAAATTCTTTCTTAGGAATCGAGAAAGCAATCAGCTCCGCACCGGTTTTGGCAAAGTCGGATTTTGAGAAAGAATTTATGATATATACTAATGCAACAAAGGAAGCAGTTTATGCTATCCTCTTGCAAGGTGATGACCAAGGTAATGAAAAACTAGTGGCTTACATGAGTAAAAGCTTGTCATATGATGAGTGTAAATATTATTTTATTGAAAAGCATGCTTTCGCTCTTGTTAAGGCTGTTGAAAAATTTCGCCATTTCATCTTAGGTAAGCATACGCTCGTAAAATTCTTTTTACCTGCTGTCAAGTTTTTAATCTCACAGACTTATCTTTCAAAAGATCTTGCACATTGGCTTTCCAAGATTCAAGAGCATGATCTAATTATCACGACTTCTAAAACTATCATGGGACATGACTTAGCCCTTCACTTAGCTAAGCATGCTGAAATGAGTGAAGAAATTGATGAACAAGATAGCTCTCTATCAACACTATTTTACATTGAAAATCAAATCCTTCATGTGTCTGAACATCCTTGGCATATTACTTGCAAAATCAAATATGTCCAGATAACTTAGACACTCATCAAAGAAGAAGGCTCAACCTTGAATCTGCTAGATATGTCATTATGGGAGACTTCTTGTTTAGAAGATCTGTCGATGGTATGTTACTTCGTTGTGTGAACAATGAGGAAGCACATAAATTGTTGCAAGAGACTCATGGTTCTTTGAATTATGTTATTCATGTAGGAGGTCACTTTTCTGCTAAAACCACTGCTTTTAAGATTATCAGGAAAGGGTATTATTGGCCTTCAATCTTTCGTGATTCTTATAATTTTTCGAGATCTTGTGACAAGTGTCAGAAGTTCGTTGGGAAAGAACGTCTTTCTGCTATGCCTTTACAACTTGTCCTCCCTGACTTTCCTTTTTCAAAATGGGGTTTGGACTTTATCGGTCCTATTAATCCTCCATCTTCAGCAGGGCAAGTTTTTATCTTGACAGCTACAGATTATTTTACGAAATGGACTGAAGTTGTCCCGCTTAAGCATTCGCAAGATGAGCAAGTGATTTCTTTTCTTGAAACTAATATTTTTTCCAGATTTGGACTTCCTTTAGAAATTATTACAGACAATGGTCCCACCTTTATTTCTGCTAAGCTAACCTAATTTTTAGCTAAATTGGGGTTAAACATTTTACCCCATCAGCTTATTATCCCCTAGGTAATGGGCAGGCCGAGTCTACAAACAAGAATCTGGTTATAATTATCAAGAGGCTCATTGAAGATAAGCCTTGTCAATGACACACTCTCCTCACTTACGCCCTTTGGGCAGATCGCACTACCACCAAGATGAGCATTGGTTGCACTCCTTTCCAGCTTGTTTATGGTCAAGAATTCATTCTGCCTACCGAGTTAGAACTTTCCTCTCTAAGGTTAATGCTACAGGTTGGAGAATTGAATTATTCTGATGTTTCTCAAATAATGAATGGCTTTAGAGGAGAAAAGGACGTTTGCCTTGGATAATATAAAGAGAAGACAACATACTGTTAAAAGATATTTAAACAAAAGTGTCAAGGTTGTCAAATTTAAAGTTAATGAGAAGGTACTGTTGTGGGATTCATATCATGCGGATAGAGGAAGACATTCAAAGTTCCAAAAATTATGGTTGGGTCATTTTAAAATCGCTTTTGTCCTGGGCACAAATTCTTACATCCTAAAGGACTTACAAGAGCGATTGTTTTCCTATAGCACTAATGGTTCCCACTTAAAACACTACGTGAAACCAACTTAAAAGTTTTAACATTGTATAGAATGTTTTATGTATTATAGTTTGTTTTATTCACTTCGATTCTACATTTCCGTTGTTTCATTTTTGTTTATTTCATTTCTGCTTATTTCAATTTTGTCGTTTCATTTATGTTATGTCTTTCCTTGCCATTTTGTTTTATTTGACTTCATTTCTTGTCAAAATAAAATGTTGGATCGTTTTTTCCACAGCGACGATATTCTGCAAAGTATTGTTAATCAATAATAATCAAGTTACACATTTGTCATGATGTTCCCCTTGGAAGCATCATTGAAATTATTATCTGCTTCAATTTTTGTTTTATAAGATAGTTGGTTTTATCCCTCTTCTACTTTCCTTTTCTTCCATCCATTTCAAGATTCAAAAGAGCATATCATAAAAAAATTATCCTTGAAGTCAAGAACACTTTACTACGATTAATTGAATGATTGTGCTTACAGGAATAAACCCCCTCATACTTAACACTTTGCATGAGTGATTCCCAAATTCCTGGTCATTTTTCCCTTCAATCCGCTCACTTCCCCCTGTTGCATAATCATTTTGATCTGATGTTACATGTTTGCGAAACTAGACATTCTAAGTTCTTAATTTGTTGGAAACATATTTCCCTGTGGAGTCGCCAGTTTGTTGACGATGAAAATCGAAATGATGAATTCCACCCGCAAAGGATTGCTAAAGCGCTATTATTTAATTATGATAATAATATAATACTAGTAGGTGGGACCCCCTTGTAGACTAGAGGAGCAAGGATAGACATGTTATGCTCATATGTTGTTGTTGTTATGATGTTGCATACACAGTCCTACATTTTTTGATGCAGTCTTCGTTTCATTTGATGTGATAAATGGGTGGTTGAGGCATTATTGCTAAATGTTGTTGGTATTTACTTGTGATACATAATAGTTCCATGGGTATGAGGATCATGTTGGTTACAGGTGCTTTGTTATGTATGTTTTAACCTTGATTACTAATTCATACATTGATTACTTATCCATATATCTATGCAAAAAAAATCAATAAAATGGGAACTTGATTAAAGAAAAAAGGAGAAAACTATGGAAAAAAGATTATGTATAGACCTTTGTGACAATGGTGGACCTAGCTATTATACTATGTGTTTGGTTAAAGGACTATGCAATTTTTATTCAAAGTTGAATGGAGGCACATATAACAATGTTGATATGTGATTATCATATGGAGTTATGGCAAGATGTTAACGTATAGGTATGATATATCTCGGGTGGTGCACTATGCAATTGATATGTGTTAGGTAGCTAACAATGTCTGCCAAGGAAAGTGCTCTGATACCAATTGTTAGGAACCTGAATAGATCTACAAATATAATCACCACAAATATTGAATACACAATATATCCACAAAGCAAGATAGAAAAAACCACACTTTATTATTACCAAACCCTTGAGGTAGGGAAACACCATACAATGGATCCTATTATGGAAGAGATCCTCTCCTGTTCACTTGCCTCTTCGAGGGGGCATCCTCTTATGGAGCTACAACTCACAATACAATACTTATCTTCATGTCTCATTACATTGCTTGAACCTTTTTATATAGTGCTACCATCACCTTACTGTCTTTTCGCTGAAAGCTTTCCAAAAGTCCAGTATTGGTTGGCCCCAAATGTTAATACATGATTGTGTATGTATTGAATGTATATGAGTTGTGAAGAGTTTCTACACACCACTCCTCTCATCCCTGCTATAAAGATGATTGTATGTGGCCTCACTGTCAATTGTTTTCGAAAGTTGTTAGACCTCCTACGTGTTGGAAAGAAACATTATCTCTCTGTGTTTTTCGAGTACCCATCATTGTTTAAATTAACCCTCTCTACAAAAAAGTGTTAGTGACATCAGTGTGTGTCTGGATTGGTTAGCTTGATTTGCTTTATTCTCCACTCGAGCATTCACTTATGATTCTGTCAAGAGCTTGGAGTCATAATTCGTAGGACTGTGTTTTTTAAAGGAAAAAAAGGGAGGATGGCTCACTGCTTTTTCATTTTCAAGATTGTACTGTGGCCTGTGGTTGTTAATCGATGGTAAATGGATATAAGGATATGGAAGACCATTATCTCTCTGTGTTTTTTTTAAAATACAAGTAGGTTTTCGTTGCCTCTCTGCATTTAATTTTTAAAAAGAGCCTGACTTGGACTCTGACTTGCCTCTACCCTCCTCGGGCACCTTCTGGGGTTTGTTAAGTGTTGGTTTATTAGTTTAATGATTGTGGAAGTTTAAAGGCACGGGCTCCCCCCTCTTGGTTGAATATTTGTGTGTCCTCTCTGTGATGAATTTGTTTGAACAAAGAAGAAAGAAATATGTGGTTCATACAACTGAGAGTTGTCCTTCTATTCGTTTATTGTCTCGATTATTGTGCTTAATCACAACATGATCTTGATTGCATTTAAAATGAAGAAGACACATGTGAGTGAGTGTTTCACGAATCACGATCATGGTTCTGTCAAAAGTCTAAGAGACTCATGTGTGTCAATTTAGTTCCGTTCATTTCATACATGACATGGTTATGTGCGTCGTTCATTTTAGAAGGAAATCTGTATATATTATTTCACACAGAGAAAAAATTAGGGGTTCCATTTTGTTTTTGGAGTTGACTGTTGTTGTCGATTCAATATTGGGTCAATGATATGAGTGAAAACCTATGTATGATTGGTTCACTGAACATGCTCTTAAGTTTGTCCATGATTTTAAAAGGCACCCGTGTATATTTAAATCGGGCCCAATTTTTTAGTAGAGGATAGTGACTGTTGATTGTTTATCTTGGGTGTATTATTGTTTCATTACCAAAGATCAATGTTAGTCATAGATGACAGAGATCAATGTGCATGTTTTGATTATTTTAAAAAATGGAAAGAGATCAACATTAGAGCATGCAGTTCTGATTGAATTGTAAATGTTTGCATAAGTTATAATATACAGATTGTTATAAATTGAAGATTTCTGGGAAATTAAATTGTTATTGAGACAACAAGCAATTTATATACAATTGAGGAACAGTGAATGTTTTGGTCTTGGAAGTGGATGCTTTTTGGATTAAATTTGAAACAGAGTTATGATAGTTGCTTGATTTAATTTATTTTATGAATAGTATCCATCTAATTCCCTTTCATTTTCTCACTTTTTCGCTCATTACAAATCCCCTCACAATCCCAAATTCATTTTGCACGCCCTATTCACTAAAATTAAATTAAAACTTTGTATGATAGCGATAAGAAAATAAGACAGAGATAGATGACAAYTGATATGTTTTAGTTATTGTTGCACAGTCAATTGTTTAATGAATTGTTGAGCAGTAATCGTGTTCTTACTCTCGGTCATGATATCACTTTTTTCGCCCAATACAATCCCCTCAGATACCCCTGAACCCTACTTCACCCCCTGCTCATTGACAATTATTAAATGAATTTTATGGATTGGATTGCATGGGTCTAATGTTATTACTGAGCCAAACTTTGTTTCATATTAAGAGAATGTCATGTATGGTTTGTTTAATATATAGTTGTTGATAATTGTTGCATACAGGATGAGCTTTTTCAGCAGAGGAAGTCATGGCCAAAATAATAGGGGTAGAGGAAACTGGAACAGAGGGCCTAGAAGGCCCAGATTCCTAATAGATTTCAATGTCGATCCTCAAGATTTAAATCAACTCTTTCAAGCTGGATTTTTCAAYTGGATTGGACAAGGKATAGTACAGCTTAGTCTAGAGAGGCCTCCCTTCCAACCCCAACATGTCCCTGGTATCCCTGTGCCCCCTCATGTTTCTTTGCAACCTAAAGTTTTACCTCCTCCTCCACCACCTGTTAACCCAAATGTTTAGATTTCCCCTGCACACTCACCTGTACAGTCCTCTCATGCAMGAAAAAGACTCAAAATCAAAGCCCACCATATGAATGACAAAGGAAAAGTTGATGTTGCCCCCTCCTCTCCTTCAAGTGACTCAGCCAATTCAGTATCATCTCGTATGCACTTGAGGTATGATTGTTCCCATGTCATCAGTGATATCAAGCCTCAACGTTCTACCCAACCTAAGGCTAATTCAGGGAAGTCAAAAGGGGATAGCAGCAACAAAGAAAAAATTGCCTCTCAAAGTGGCAAATACGGTTTTTGATTATGTTTTATTATTGATTTATTGAGGACAGTGGACTGCTGGAAATTTTGAACAACAAAATATTTTTGGGTATTGTGGATATTTACATGTTTTGATATAATTTGAAATATCATTGATATTTAAATTTCAAATTGTGGAAATGATTATGGGAGCCACAAGGAAGGATGTGTTTGATTGATTGTCTATTATGTTTATTTTTGTTAAGAAATTAAAGGGAGTCACAAGGGATCCCACCTACTAGTTATTATTTAATAAAAGACCATCTATTATTATTATTATTAATTCTTCCTCTAAACTAAAAGTTAGTTGAGTTTAGTTAACTTGACTAAATGGGGTAGTTGAACTACTTCAACTAATTTGGAATGCATAAAAGCAAAATGAGAAGGAAGAACAAGGGGATAATAGAAGGAGAAAACATACTAAGGTTTGGTCTTAAGTTTTATTGAGATAGTTCAGTTTTCATTCATTATTCAATTCATTAAAAGCCTAATTCTCTTTTATTACAACAAGGTCCTATTGTATACTGCAAGGTTCAAAGTTGAATCATATCATTCAAACGCTTGTTTTCAGAGGTGTTGATCTATCTTTGATAGTCTATGTAGACTTGTTTGTTTATGAATTAAATTTCATGATTGATAAAGGATATTGTACAGAGTCAAGTGGGCAGCAGTGTGTGGCAAGTTGATCTAGATTTTAAAGTTCAGTTTTTACTTCTCGTCGGAGTTCTTTTGTATGGTTTTCATCGGGGATATCTAAGTTTGACCTTGGTCCATACCCCCACAGGGATTTTGTAAAGAGAACAATTCTTTTGATTTCTTGGAATTAAATAAAGCGATTTCTATTATGTCTCATATGGGTTAATATGTGACTTGGTATTTTTGCTTTTGATCTCCACATTTACTTTTGCAATTTGATATATTCAAAAAATTGTATAAAAATGTTATATTTTGCAATAATCTTTTATTTTTAAAAATCAGCCTAAGCCCTTGTAATTAATACTTGTGGATTAGGAAAAAAAAATTGAGGCTATAAATATAGGGTAACATTCTTGGATATCTTGCCGTAGCCAAGTAAGATTAAAAAATGTTTGAGTTAGATAAATTCATATGTTTTCCTCAACAACACTGTTTAGGTGGGACATTAGTTGGAACTACCTCTGGTATCCTGTAGAGATGACCCGCTAGAGTAACAATGACACTACGGGGTCGAGACTCATAAATAGCATGGTGCTTCCACATATATGCATGGCCCAACAAAACACCACATACATCTAGTGGGGTAACATCATTACATCATATAATACCTCATCCTTGAAGGGTTGGATGTCGTATGACAATCGACATTGTTGGTTGACATAGAGGTCTCATCCCTCGCAAAGCCACCCAATGTTGTATGGTTGCAGGTGTGGTGTTGTCGACAATCCCAACTATTTGACGACCTCTGTTTAGATGAGTTTCTTCTAGCTTCCGCTATCAACAATAAACACAACGGGATCTCCTTTACCCACATATATGAATGAAAAAGGCGCTCCCCCTCTTCAGGATCTGTTGGTTCTTATGGTTGAATTGTTGTGGTTATGACAATAGCACTAGGGTCTGCGTCGATGATATTTCTTCTACCATTATTTTTCTGAATCAGGGTTCGACTCCTTGTCTTTGATCTCGTCCACCAATAATTGTTTTGAGTGACATTTATCAGTGTTGTGCCAGGGGCTTTTGTGGAAATCGCACCATTTTCCAGTGTCCTTCTTCGTCCTTTTGTTACCCTTCTTTTCGTGTGGCTTGGAATGGTTTTATAAAGGCTGGTTTTTAGGGTCGTCTTTACCATACTTTGGTTGTTTCGGAATTGCAGACCTGAACTCCCACTTGTTCTGGTGCTTAAATTTCTGCTCAATTTTAACAACATGTCAATAAGAAGCACCCAGTGATGAGATGTCTAGAAAATCCATTTCAGTTTGTATGTATCTGTGTAGATCCCCATGGTATTTAATAACCAAATTTTGCTCGGAGTCTTTGATACTCAGCTTGGTGCGCAAGGTATGGAAGGTATTGGTGAAATATGGCACTGCTTGGCCCCTCCCTTGATGCAGCGTGGTCCATCTCATGTACTGGTCTTCATAGTTGCCAGCAGGGTAATATTGTTCCACAAAAAAACCCCAAGTGGGCTCAACCCCATATATTCCAAACTCCTTTGTGGAGATTTTCTCCCAGTAAGTTTTCCACCAATGTTTGAAATGGGGGAGAGCCTTAAGGAGTGCGAAGGTGACATTTTCCCTCTCGAAAAAATTGTGAACAGAGAAATAACTTTCTAGCAGATTTAACCATTTTTCTAGGGCATCCGCATATAACTGACCTTCAAATACGGGAATATAAACATTAACTTGTGGCTTGAAAGGATAGATGCTTCTAAAGTGGTCACTTGATGAAGACGTGCCTGCTGATATCGATAGGCATTAAAGGACGTGGGAAAAATTCTCCATCATTTTGTCCCTATGTTGCGTGAGAGCTTGCTTAAGTAAGAGATTGATAGAATCATCTGCTCTGTTGTTTTTGTTTTATTCCGCCATAGAGGGTTTCTTGGGCGTGCAATTGATTGTCCTCAAGAGAGACAAGCTCGATCCCTAACTTTTTATACTCGTACCTCGTTGAGGACATGCACTGAAAAATGATCGAGAGCAGCCTGCTCTGATACCAGTGATCTGGATTATTTTCGGCATGAAATGAGAACGGAGATATACCACAGAAATATACAGAGATATTGCAAGAGATCAAATAATATAACAGAGATATATCAGATATATAACAAGAGGCACATATATACAGTAATAAACAATTGTTATTAATCAGCGAAATGTACAAAACTATAGAAATACAGAGTGAAAGACTTGCTATAATGGTGACATCTTATCTCTAAGAAGAAATGTGACGGCTACTCACATTCTTAAGAAGATGATTACAATGAGACTCTAAAGGCCTTTTTTTCATAAATAAAATCCAAAACCCTATCCTAGAAGATGAAAATCCAACAATTTTGTGGACCCTGTTTTGGGTAGTTTGATGTATCAACTTCCCGGGAGCGTAACTTTGGCATACGATCTCTGTTTGGAGTGCACAATAGATTTTTGGAAAGGTATTGTCGAGGATATTCATTTTGGGTGCTCAATCAAAGCCTTTCATATTATTTGAGGTGCTCAATCCCGAAAAAACTTCATTTAGACCCTCAAAATGGCCTCGAAAGTTTAGGAACTAAAAAGCTACTAAAAATAGTAAATTGCCAGAAGATTGTTTTGGGCGAGTTGAAATAGGTGGGTGTCCACCGATATCCACCTAGATCACTTGAACATGGATAGTCTTCTTGAATATGTATCTTTATTAGTTTTCTTAGATTCATGTTGACCATGATTCCTTCCTTTGAGTACTTATGCATAACTTTTGCTCTTTTCTTCATTCTTCTTTTCTAGCAACCTAGAATGCTTCTCTTCATTCTCTACTGCTGATGTAGATGTTTTTGTCTCTTTAATGTTCTTGTTGAGATTAACGACTTTGACTCTTAGTGTGACAACTTCTTATTCAAGCTTCTCAACCTCTTCTTCTTTCTTCATTATCTGAGATTTCATGACTTCTTATGTTCTCTTTGCTTCGTCAAGTTGGATTTTCAATGTAATTATTTATTCTTCAAGTCTTATCTATTCTTGACCAAACTCTTCCTCAAGCTGGTTTAAGTCATTGGTTATTTCCTTGAGATGATCCATCAATATCTTTTCTCTCTTTTCTGCTTCTTCCTTTTGTGTTGCTATGTTTGCTTCTAAACATTGCTTTTGATATTCTAGAGTTTCTTCAATTCTTTTGGCCTCTTCTAGTTGAGCTCTTAAATTCTTGATGACCTGTTGAGCTTCTTTGGAACCTTGAACACTTTCCTTTTGTTTCATCAATTCTTTCTTGAGTGACTTGTTTTCTTCTCTTTCTTTATTTAGATCATCTGAAGCACTGATAAATTTTGCTTCATAATTGTCTTCTATTTCAAATGGTTTTTTTGTCTCATTACTTTCAGAGCATTCAATTTCAAGATGTCCATGTTTTTCACAATTAAAACAAAAAAATATACTTATGTTGATTATGCACTCTCCACCTTCTGAATCTGTTTGACATGATGAACATCTTTCCTCTTGATTTGTACCTGCATATTTTTGACATTTTATGACTATGTGATGGGTGAAGAATAGATATTATGTAACTTATCCCAAAGTTCTTTAGCTAATGATCATTTACCCACTTTTTCCTTAACTGGATCATATAGTCCTTCCAAAATAAAATCCAATGCAATTTTGTTATTTTGTTTCAATTCCTTCTTGGTTGCAATTTTTGCTTTCTTTGAACCATCATATCTTATAACAACTGATTTCCAAATACCATATCCCCGTGCCTCCAAAAATACTTTCATCCTTTCGCTCCATATCTCATACTTTAAACCATTTTGAACATTAAACAGTGGTACTCCATTCTCATAATAATCTGCGATCTCCTTCCAGTGGTTAAACTGTTTTCTAAAGGAGCATGCTCCGATACCAATTTCTGGATTATTGAGAGGGGGGGGGGGTGAATCAATAATGAACAATTTATACCACTTATTAATCCTTTTAACCACAATGTATATTCCTTTACCTTATTCAACAATTTTTATCAGTTCATCATTAATATGTTATTGCATCATATAACATTAACATCCATCATTGCATAATAAACAATAATAAACACATCCACACAATGCACAATACACCAGTATTTTACGTGGAAACCAAATGTGGGAGAAAACCATGAAATGATTTTCTTATATGTCAATTACATTCAAGGAAGCACCAACTTCCAATTATTTAGCTACAACTGGAACGAGGCTCTGACCCCCTATTTTTAGGCTACAACTTGAGGGAAGCTACAACTCCCCAATTCTCTGGCTACAATCCTCTATGTTCTCCGGCTACAACCGAAAGGTGGCTACAATCACCTATCCTTTCCCCGTCCTGCCACCATGAAATTTAAGTAAAATTATGAAACCACTGTCACACTATCAGTGTGAGATATACCACTGTAAACCTATAGCAATTTGTGCCAATAACCTGTAACCAACATGTGCCTTTGTCCTGTAACAACCATGTACCTATACCCTTTCTGTACCAATAAAAAACCAATAGGTACGTGACCTGTCTTTACTGCAGCCCGTGTATGTACGTGCATTGTCTATACTTCAGTCGGTGTATGTACGTGGCTTTTCTATATTGTAGCCTGCGTACACTTTCTGAGAGCTAGGATTCTCACTTTTCTGAAACTCAGACCCTTTGTTGCCTCTGTCACATCAACCTGCAACTTGTCCCAACCTGTACCTATCAACCTGTACCAATCAACCTGTACTATCAACCATGTACATCAATCACTCACAAAACCTGTACCATTACAAGTGCATCGACTATGCACATCACAATACTTCATAACCATCACCAAGACCAAGATGTTCTTTTACTAATATATCAAGATATCTATGCCACATCATCCATATACCATGTGTCAAACAACATTACTAGCAAGTGCCTCTAAACATTTACCAACCATGTACCATTCATGTGTCGCCAATACTACTAGCAAGTACCTCTAACAATACACCATAAATGTGCTAATCATGCATCAACAAGTCAAACTATGACTCATCAAGATGTACCAACATCACCATGACATACACCTCATGTATGTGCCAACTCATCAACTATATGTCCCAACATGTATCTAAACCATATACCAAAGATATATCAATGTAACCAACAAAAGTCCTCTATCAATACATCACACAATACATGATCCGAATACCATAAACCCTTACATCAAAACATGTGCCAAAAACTCATTGTTATGTAGCCTCAAGTGTGTACCAATCATATATCAAGACTACTAACAAAATCCTCTCACAATGTACCATAAGATACACCCATAACACTCACACATGTACTACACCATATCTTCCTCAAATTAACCAACAACTTCACTAAAACATCACAACCCAAAACCCTCAACCATGTACCAAGGAATACTAGCTATGTCTCAACACTCGAAGATGTATCAATGATAAATATTGATTATACCAACACTGTGTTTTTGTAGATCTGACTTATATAGCAAGTCCCATGCAACCAATAGTATCTCTAGGGAAAATCCTCAAACCCCCATAAAAAATTCTCATGTATACAACAATATCCAACTACTCATAGAAATAAGACATACTTTTTGAACCAATGTATAGATTTGATGTACCTAATCACTATAGACCTTCATGGGAGTTTTCTTTCAGAATCTAGAGACCTGGCATCTTCATCTTCTCAAGTTTTTATGGCTTTACCCTCATGTACGCACCCTATTATATTGTCAACACGCGTACATACACACCCTATTATATTATTAGACCATGTATGTACGCACCCTGCTGTACTGTTAGCCCACGTACACCTCATAAAATAGGGTTTTTTTAGTATTTCTGCAACTCCAAAACTTTCACTGTCAATCCTCTTTCACTTCCTCAATATTGCATAACTTGATGTATAAATGTGTACTTGCAATAAACCTTTTACCAGATAGATATTCAATAATATACAATAGGTGCTAATAGGAGAGCCTTGCTCTCTTATTTATACTTTCATTTAGCTTCCTCAAGGGGTTACCTTCTAACCAACTAACCCAACTTCCTTCTTTTTAGGGCTAACCCACTTCTAACAACTTGTCCACTTACAACCACTTTATCCACAAATAGTAAGTTCTCCACATCTAGTTGCAACTAACTTTATTATTTCATTAATTTCTTTTGCAACCACTTTGACTTATCCATAAATAGTAAACTCACCACTTCTTGTTGCAACCACTTTATTATTTAAATAATTTCTCTTTGCAACCACTTTGACTACTTTATTATTTAAATAACTTCTCTTTACTCACAACCTCTTGTTGCAATTAATTTATTTTTAATTATTTTCTTAATGCAACAACCATACCCATGATTAACTCCTAGTTACCATCAATTTGACTAGTACACTTCTTCTAGGAGCTTCTAGAACAATTGACTTATTTGACCTTCTAAAGGCTTCTAGATAACTCATGAGGTTTCTCCAACTTTGCATGGCCACAACTCTCTAACCGTGAGGAGTTATGTAATGTTCCACATATTATCAGAAATGACATGGCATGTACTATCCATCTAGAATAGTCTTACCCATATATTCACTAATCTTCATGCCTTTATACTATTGGAGAAACTTCACACACACCCATGAATTTTTTTTTTCCTAAGGTTTTTCCTATGTTTACTAATCATTGTTCAGTCTCCTATAATCTAGGGAGAATATTCCTCTAGGATAATATTCTCTTCAATTCACACTTCAGTTTGATCAGTTGAGTAGAGTCTAGATGTGACATTGGGATCATCACCATGCAACATTAGGATAATCACCAACTAATGCGCATTGTCCTTGGGATTATCACTATACTAGCACATTACTCGTGATTCCCTGATCTCCTCCTCACTTCACTCTGTTTCAATCAATTAACTAAAGACTGAGAGACTAGTTAACTCAGACTAGGTGGAAGTTAACTCTCATAACTGCCTGAGAGACTAGACTAGGTGGCAGTTTACTCTCATAACTGCTGGTGTGTGTCCTGATCACTCTAGACCACCACTATGGCGCATTGGTTCTCCTCTAATGCGCATTAGTTCTCCTCCAATGTGAATTAGTTGAGTTATACATAGTATATAATGTGTAAATTATCATTCATTCATTTGGTTAATGATAATTCTTCCATTCTTTCTCTCATGTTTCTCTTTTCTCATATTTTCTCTGCAAACTATGTATGTCATTTTCTAGCTAGATATTTTCTGTGCAAGTTCAACACATTTACATGGTATCAGAGCGGACGGATTGCTAGGAAAAATACACACCAGATTCTTTTTGCAGGTACCGAAGATTGAAGACAACGAAAAAATGGAATTTCCGAAAGAATTCATTCTTACACCGAGATGATAGTTCATCTTTGAGGTAGAGGATTATACAGGTTAACCATGGACACATAGATCGAACCCACATCAGCCATAGAAAAATCCAAGTGTCTGAATCGAATGGATGAATCGTTTTGAACTATTTGCAGTCTCATTTCTCCTCAACTCGTCTTTCACATATCCTCCTGTAAAACCCCCAATGAAGCCTGGACAACCATGGAAGGGTTTTTTGGCAAACAGGACGAGATGAGGGGACACATGCTCGAGGTGGAATTGCTCACTTTGGATCCAAAAACCTTCGACAATCTCCAAGATTTATTTACCAAATATAACAATTTGTTGTCACAACTCAAGGTTTGCGGGGTTGATAAATCTAAGGAGGAGAAACAAATGGTTCTTACCATTCTCTCCAAACTTGTTCCAGAATACTCAATGTTTGTATCCACATTTCATTCAGTTAGGCTCACCTATGGAGCTACCTGGAAAATGCCTTATCTTGAGGTCTTTATCAGGTCTCTGACGCAAGAGAAGAACAATATCATCAACATGGGAAAAATAAAATCCCCAAAGGCGCATTCACTTGTTGTACAGGATGGTAGCAATCATCCATATCATAAATCTAAAGACAAATACAAAAGGAAAGTACATGCAAACCCAAAGAAGGAAGGGTACTCAAAACCCTTCAATGATGCCTCCGGATCTAAAGGTGGAAAGGGAAGAAAAGGGGAGAAATGCACTTACTGCCATAAATGATTCCATCCATAATCCACATGTATGTAGAAACAAATAGATCAAATGGCCCAAATACTTCAACAAAACCTTAGATATTACATCCTCGAGGGTGCCAAGAAGAAGAAGCCACAAGATCAGAATCCCAAGAAAGGAAATTATATCCATGCTTTGATTGCCATCAACTCCTCTCTCAATGCTTGGATCGTAGATTCAGGAGCATCACACCACATGGCAACCACAAAATAAATCTATTTTTCATTGGATGCATGAAAAGGTCCTCCTGTTCTAATGGGGGACAACTCTCTAGTCGAGGTCACTGGAAAAGGAAGAATTGAACTTAGAAACAGGAGCTTCGAGAATGTGCTACATGTTCCCAAACTCTCTATCAATATTCTCTCCATGTATCAGATGAAGAACTTTGGCACCAGAAAGAGAGTAATATTCACACTTGATGTAGTGGATATCTATGACATGAAAACTAATTCTAGGGCTGCTACTAGTGAGGTAAATAATCAATCCAAACTCTACACATTTTCTGAATTTATTGAACCAGATTCTGCATTATTGCTTACCCATGCTGATGAAAGAAGTAGGATATTGCACGAAAGGTTTGGGCATTTAAATTTCAGATGTATGTAACAACTTAGCAAGTAGGGAATGTTTGATGGTCTACCTGACATTCACTTCTCCAAATGAATTTTTGAGGGATGTGTTCTTGGAAAACACCCTCAAGAGAAATTTGACAAAGGAAAGACTCAGGGGGCTTCCTTTCCTTTAGATTTGATCCATAGAGACCTCATGGGTCCTTTTCTGCATCCGTCAATCAGAAAAGCAAGGTACGTGCTCATTTTTGTTGATGATTTCTCACGCTTCACATGGATTTTCTTTCTCAAGCAAAAATTAGACATCTTTCAACACCTCAAAGATTTCAAATCCCTTGTTGAAACACAATCAGGAAAGAAGATAAAAGTCCTCCAAACAGATAATGGGGGAGAGTATGTCAACCATGAGATACAAAATCTTATTCATGAGGCTGAGATTCAGTTGTAGCAAACGGTTCCTTATACTCCAAAGCAAAACGGAGTTGCTGAGTGGAAAAATAGATCTCTGAAAGAGATGACATCTTGCATGGTACATGCAAAGTGACTTCCATAGAGATTATTGGTTGAAGCACTTAATTGTGCAACCTACATCCAAAACAGATCTCCCCATAGATTTGTCAAGGATAAGACCCCCTACGAGGCTTGGAGTGGCCTCAAACCGAAAGTGACCCACTTCCGCATATTTGGTTCTCGTGCATGGGCCAAGAATCCCTCTGAGAAGAGGAAGGCACTTGATCGATAGTGCACATAGTGTATCTTTGTTGGATACCATGACGATGTGAAGAGATACAGACTTATTGATCTTTCCTTGGACCAACTCACCATTGAGTGTAGTGTCCAATTCGAGGAAAGTGTCTCGCATGCACCTCAACAGCCGCATGTAGACACTTTTGTTCTTCCACCCGTCAGAGATGATGAGCATGAACATGCTGAATCTTATTCAGATGAGAGTTCTGATTCAGAGGATTCAATTGATTTAGATACTGAGTAAGTATAGTCAGCTGTGGATTCAGTGAATGCAGATGCAGTTGCAGATCCAAATCCATGGCAGAGGCCCAAGTGGGCCAAGACTACTCTTTAGGATGCAAAAGATCTTGTGAGGGATCCAACTGATACTAGGAGGACTCGATCTGATTTCGAGGAACCTCCTCTTGCACTCACTACCACTAAACCGATGGCACACAGACATATTTTCTTGGTTCAGTCTGCAGATCCACAGTCCCATGGTGAGGCTACTGGAAATATCTTTTTAGAATCTTCCATGTAGGAGGAGTACAACTCCCTCCTTGAGAACCAGACTTGGGATCTGGTTCCCCTTCCTTCACGAAGGAAACTTATCAGGTGCAGAGTGGGATATAGGACCAGGAGCGCATCAGATGGACAGGTTAACAAAGCCAGGCTAGTTGCCAAAGGATTTCAGCAGGTGCACGACATTGACTATGATGAGACCTTCGATCCAGTAGAGAATATGGATTCCATACATTTGACACTTGCCATTGCAGAAGCCAAGGGGTGTGAATTCCATCAGATGGATGTGAATAATGCATTTCTTCACGAAGATCTCTCTGAGAAGATTTATATGGAGCAACCCCGGGGATTTATGCAGGATTCATCTTTGGTATGACCACTGAAGAAGTCTCTTTATGGCCTCAAGCATGCCCCGAGGGCATGGTATGCCAAGATGGAGTCCTACATGCTGTCACAAAACTTTGTATGTTGTAAGTCAGACCTGAATGTTTACATGCTTGGGACAGATGATTCACTTCAACTCCTAGTTATGTATGTTGATGACTTGTGGATCACCGGTTGCTCAACTTTGGAGATTACTACAGTTAAGAAGATTCTCCATGACAGGTTCTTGATGACGGAAATGGGTCCGCTACATTTTTTCCTTGGAATCGAGATCAATCAGGATGCATCAGGCATCACATTGTTTTAGGCCAAGTATGCACGAGATATTTTTGAGAGATTTCACATGACAGACTACAAGTCTGGCCCGACTCATTTCCTATCAGAAATCAGACTTGAGGATGGCAGGAACACTCCACTGGTGGATAACACACTGTATAGACAGCCAGTGGGGAGCTTTTTGTATCTCACACACTTCATACCATACCTCTCCTTTGCAGTTGGATCAATATCAAGGTCCATGCAGAAGCCGCATGAGCTACATTGGAAGGATGAAAAGTGTATCCTTCGATACGTATAGGGCACCAACACCTTTGGGATTTACTATGCAAGAGACTCTACATTAGACCTCATTTGGTTCACTGATTCTGACTGGGCTAGCGATAACATTGATCGCAAGTCCACATATGGTTACTCACTCAGTCTTAGTTCTGGGCCTATCTATTGGTTGATCAAGAAGCAGGTTGTTATTTCTCTATCTTCAGTCGAGGTAGAGTACAGAGGGGTAGTTAACATAACCATTCTGGCCATGTGGCTACAACATTTTCTCACTAATTTGGGAATTCAGTTTCACCGGTCGATCGTCATCGGGTGTGACAACCAAAGCACTTTGAAGTTCTGCAGAGATCCAGTTCAGAGGTAGCGGATGAAGCACATCGAGATCCACATGCACTACATCTGGGGCTTGGTACACGAGGGGATCATCGACCTATAGTTTTTTCCTTCAAAATAACAAACTGCATACATCTTCACGAAGACCTTCACTCAGCAGAAGTTCCTTTCTTTGTGCAATCGTCTTGGAGTGAAAGACACAGTTTCCTAGTAACTGTCGGTTCTTTGTTTTACATACATAT
>SNQJ01S0048697.1:0-13529 GCA_010110895.2 Picea sitchensis
AGGACAAGATGTTGCAAATGGAATTTAACACTCCCTAACACAAGATGCTATTGTGTGTTTTGTGCTTTTGGAGAGTGTATCTCTCTTCCTACTCCAAAGCGCTAGCCTAGCTAAATGTTGGTGTAAAAGAGCCCTAGAAAAGATTTACTAGATAAATTTTATGATTACACGGTGTTATTAAGAGCTGTTGTTTACTCAAAGGAAACATAGATGAAACTTATGTTGTATGACTCTGACCCAACAATGCATGGATGAGAATGAAATGGACCACTTTTCGTTCAATGAATCCTATATATGGGAGGGAAAGAGAAATTTTTCCACATCAACCTTGAACTACAATGCAAAATTTCCTTTCAAATTCAAATGCAACAAATCACGCATCAAATAACAATACTCTATTGCTTCTTTTTCAACAATTTCAATAATTTGATTTTCAATGTTTTCGAAGACAAAAAATGATTTTTTGAAAGAAAAACTTTGTTCACTTTTCAAAAAGGACCCTCAGTATGCTAATGAGAGTACATAAAATCAAAAACCAATGAACAAGCAATGATAATAACCCAATCCACTCTTTCAATGAAAACAAAAATAAAAAGCAAACCAATATAGTCTTTTCAATTGCATAAGAAAATTGATCTTTCAAACAATAAGCAAATGATAAAGACCAAGAAAACTCAACTTTCAACCAATCACTGGTTCTTAACTAATCAAACACACTCAAATTCTGAAGTTAGAGAGAATGGTTTTGCCAAGAAAAGTCGAGAAACGAAAGTCAAGACAAAAATGACCAAAAGAGCCTTGCAATCCTAAGACTGTTCATGCACACAAACGAAGACAAGAAAGACACCAATCAATGGTCCAGGAAACTCTTATAAGGCACCTAGAATGATCTGGGCAGTTGAAGATGCCAAAGCTCAAATCCAAAAATATGAAAAAATGGGTTCGCAAGCTGGCAATACTACATAGTGCGAGAATTAGGCATTCTCGCAGGTGACCCTTTAGCAGAGTGTGAGAACCTCGCACTGCAGCCTAAAGGCAAAGTGCGAACTCTGTGGATTCTTGTAGGCTACAGTGAAGTGCGGTGCGAGAACCTCTGAAACTAGTCAATTTTTTGGAAAATGAAGCAAAAAATGAAAAGGCCTCTGGACCCAGAGGGTTTATCAGGATATCCTGAAGACTCGGAGATTGATAGGAAAGGAGAAAAGTGAAACAAAATCAAATGGCCACAGAAAAATACCAAAAGCCACAAAGAAAATGGGATTTTCCCCAGTGGAGTCGCCAATTTTGTTATTGGATTAATCGATAGGTGCAGACACTAACAGATCTCCCTAGATCCACCTGGATCTAGAACAAAGCAAGACAAGACATGACTCTTTCCCTAAGTTTTGACCATTGAATTAACTAGGAGGAAAGAACAAATAACATACCTTATTATCGCTTCCTAGGGTCTTTGTTTCTCCCGCTTCGCTCCAGCACTCTCGTGAAGTCAAGACCAAGACAACACAAACCAACCAAAGTGAAGATAGCACAATCTATTCAATAGTTAACCTATGTGTATGATCAAGGAATTACACAATAAAGTGGAAATAGCTTTATGGGAAAGGGGCATGTCACTATATCATATTAATGGAAAGTAAAGATTACAACCTGAGCCTTGATGTCGCAAACTTCCTTTCGATGGCTCTTAGCTCCGACACACACACTTTCTCAATCCTTGCATGANTAGTTACTTGGATAAGAATGATCCCAAAATATCAGGGAATCCAATACTAGGATAACCATTCGAATGCCAACCCATCCTTCTATAAGATTCCCTTCTAGAAGCATCGAGAATTCATCTTTTTCCTTGCTTTAGAGAGAGTTCGCACCCTGACTATTCAACACAGTGTGGGAAGTTCATAGCCTGGCTTAAGGCAGCCTGCGAGAATGGGTCATTCTCGCAACCAAATATATTAGCAGCCTGCGAACCTTCTTCNAAGAGGTTTCTGTGAAGAGATGAAAGTAACTTTTCTCAGGAGAAAGTTCTTATGAAGAGCCTGAGTACACCATCATCAATACATCATCATGACGACCAAAATCATGGGTAACAATTCTCCTCATGATTATATTTGAGAGGGGTCCCTAAGACGTTTTTGTTGATATAGTAGATGGCATGCTCGCGTTGGTCATTTCCTACTTGGATAAGCACTCTTGTAACTAAAACCTCTGAGGCATACAGGTACAGGGTATAATACTTATCATAGTCTGGGGGACTAATTAAGGGTTCTTTGTTAAGTGATTATTTTAGAGAATCAAATTCATCTTAGGCATGTTGTTCCCATTGAAATGGCACATCACACCATAGTAAGCGTAAGAAGCCATGGGCGCAGATAGCATAGTCGAGAATGAAATGTCGTTAAAAATTGGCTTTGACTTGGAGGCTTTGTAATTGGCGTAGGTTCTTGGGAGGAGGAATCTCATTGATGGCCTAGACATTAAGGGGGTCTACAGTGATGCCTTGTTGGAATATGATGAAGCCTAATAGGCGGCCTGTAGTGATGTAAAAGACACATTTCAGAGGCTTGAGATGAATATTGTATCGTCGGCAACATTCAAACATGATCCGTAGATCTTCTATGTGTTGGAAGCATTGTTTGGAACGAGCGATGAGGTCATCCAAGTATGCGAGGATAATGTGAGTGAGTTCATGAAATGCATATATCATGGCACATTGGAATGTGGCACCTGCATTTTTTAGTCCGAAGGGAATTATGCGATACACAAATGTGCCCCAGGGGGTTGTGAATGTTGTTTTGTATTGGTCAGCACAACGAATTTGAATTTGGTTATAGCCGGAAAATCCATCCATGAGTGAGAGGACTTTGTGGCTGGCACAAGCATCGATAAATTGGTCAATGAATGGTGTTGGGAAGTTGTCCGTGGTACAATCTTGATTGAGGTCATGAAATTCGATGCATACCCTAATAGTGCCTTGTTTTTTGTTGACAGGGATAGGATTGGAAACCATGATGTGTATGATATTGGGTAGATGAAGCTAGCGGTCCAACTTATCGATTTCGACTTTGATAGCCATAGCTTTAGAAGGGTGGATTGGTCGTTGATTTTGTCGAACAGAGGCAATATTGGGCCATGTGTCGATATGGTTATCCACAACAGTTGGGTCTAATTTGGGCATCTTTCTATAGGACCATGCAAAAACGTCGTGGAATTCTTGGAAGAGGGCCATATATGCTATGATTTCTTTAGGAGAGCATGTGGCACCTAGAGTGATTTATTCCACAACATTAGGTTTGACATAGATGTTTATTTTGATTGTGGGGGAGAGGTTTTCCATATTCCCTTCTTCGAAGGCATCAGGTGTGGGTATTGGATTTTTGAACCACTCCACATGGCTAGGGGGAATGAAATCCTTAGCTTCAATGGCACAGGCTGGAGAATTTGAGTCTAGTTGAAAGGCATTGTGAGCTAATAAGAAGGATCAGTGGTGAAAGGCATCCCATGGGTAGTCCGGTGCACATAGAGCTTCTAGAATGTCTTCATATAATTGAAAAATGAAGGAGTATAATGATTCTCCAGCAGGTTGGGTTGAGGAGGAATATGGGGAAATGGCTTGAGTGAGATTTGTGAGAATAATGGAAGGATCTTCTATGGAAGGTAGATGAGATGATGGTTGGATATCATCATTTGTATCCAAGGTGGATGGACCTATGAGGGGAGGTTGAGGTGCTTCACTAGACATCATGAACTAGATATCCATGCACAAATCAGGTGTATGGGGATTAGGGGGAGGGAGAATCTCGTAAATGGGATTTACAGGGGAATTTGGGGGGTTTGGAAGGAATTATTCACATTATGGTGGAATGGAAATGGCCAATGGGGTTAGATATAAAGATTCTAGTCCTGGTATGGTGGGATCCATTGGTGGGGGGGGGTGACTACTTCCTTAGTTTTAGAAGAGGATTCATGTAGGGCAACCTATGGTTGATAATTGTTGGTACGACAATAGGTTTCGGTAATAATGGTGCAGTTATGGGTTTTGGAATAAGATTTCATAACTAGGGAAACGCGGGGTAGATATTGGTGGGGTGTCCAATGGAAGTGCAAAGTGCGCATGGGGATTGGATGTGTGGTGGAGAAGGGAGTGTGGGTTCTTTATTCTTCCTGGTGTTGCATTGGTTGGTGGTGTTTCCCCCCTTGAGGGTATCTGGGACTCCCGTGGTGGAAATATTTCCCACAATTGTGTGACCAATTGGGTGAGTGGGTGGTTGAGCCACTAGTTGCATATCTGAAACCGCAAGATGAGGTGGGAGAGATAAGCATGGTATCTGTTGAAACAGTTTTTAAAGTTTTTTATCTCTAAGACTAAAACTTTCCTTTTTCGGGTTTCGGCTTTTCATAAAGCATAACCCTCGCTATCATTTCCAAAAGCCCGGTACCGAAATTCTGACAAGCTTTATTCTTTAAATAATCAACGACAAAAAAAACCAAAAGTGTTTTAAAAATTCCTGACGCACATTCTGTAAAGTTTTTTTTAATCACGGTAATTTAAACCCTAAAGGAGTTGATTAGCAATATTTAAACCTTTTGGGATTCGGGTCTACTCAAAACCATATGTTTTCCATACATATTGAATCACGAAATCTCGATCCCCGTTTTCCCAAAAGAATGGAAGTTAGTTTTTAATCCTGATTAATTAATTACTAATATGATAGTTAAGGCCTAAACCTAATCTTATCGTGATTTTTCAAGTTCGGGAATCAGGGTTTAGTATTGACATACCTCATGTATCCACGATCCCCGAAACGCGAAGTCTCGAACCATAATCAGTGTTTAAACTAAACTAACTCTGTTTTAAAAACACGATTAACGGTAATTAAACTTCTTAGGTATTTTCTTATTTTCGATACCGTTGAATAAAATCTTTTGAATTTTGAATCTAGGATTGTCGAAATACGGCTACAATAATAACGGATAACTGATGATTTATGTGACACTGATGCATATCTCAGAAATATTTTTGCATTAAATGTAATTAATTACAGGTCAACTGCGTCAGTGTTTTCGTCATAAAACGAGTTTAAGGCGAATTAAAAGTCTGTGTTCCAAAACCTATGCTTGTTTTGTCTTTCAAAGGTAATTCACATTTGGCCAAGTTCATACGCTTCTTCTCTGTTACAGGTTTTCCTTCTAACATAAAGCTATGGAGCCAAAGAAAGCATCGAAGAAGAGTGAAGATACAGAGGAGATGCGTAACCCAGAAGGAGATATCATATCCAACACTACGCCTCATGCCATCGACTCAATTAAATCCTGGAGAGAAATCTATGAACTCCTGGATTACGAAATCAAAAATTCTCCTGTTGATCATGAGAATCACCTTCTGGATATAGCAGAATCGGAGCTTCATAAGATTGTAGCACGCCCTCGGCTCATGGCATACAATGACATGATCAAAAGGGCCTTGGAGAAGGTTGATATCCTGACAGAATCATTTTAAACGATCAAGCGGTCATTGTCGGCTCATTTAGGCCAAAGCATATACAAGTAATGTACAAACTCTCACCAAATCCTAAGTACATTTATAATGCTGAGTGTATACCTAAATTTCAAAGGAAGGAGTGTACTAAGGCAGACCGAACTTATCCCGATTTAATCAAAGGATGGTGGAGATGTCCATCAAAATTTAGGGCCGACACTCACGGAAATTATGCCACCGCATATTTGAATGAATACATGGTTTATGTAGCCATGATGTTGTGCAGACTCTTCAGGAAAAAGAATCCCTTCCATTTCCCTACAGAATGGGTGCCCCTTTTAGAAGAAGCATCAGAAGGATACACTTTTAACTGGAGCAAGATTTTGTCTGATAACCTAGTCCAAGAGGTTTCAAATTACGGAGTTGCAAGATCTAAAGGTTAGCCAGTGGCCTTTTACATGTCGACGTACATCATGGATGCAATCTGCTTTGTGACTCCATTTCCCCTGATGAATTGGAGTTGGAACATAACCTGCCCCGAACCCATTCACAAGTATCACTCTGTGCTATGGGAAGAAAATGCTAAGAATGCGTTTTACGAAATTTGTCATTTCATAGTAATTCCAATGCATAAAATGTTTTATGGCTATGAGCCTCCTCGTATTTCTGAGACAGTCTCAGAAAACCTCAAAGCAATAGTCGACTGGTTCATTGATGAAAATGTCTCTTACATTAGGGTTTATGGGTGTTCAATCCCCCCTCATGTGCTTCCAAAATTCCTCCCGGACAGACTGGTGTGTAGAGAGGTAGTGCACCAAATAGTAAAAGGCAGTATTGGAATAGAGCTAAAGGCATCTCAAAAGAAGTCCTGGCCAATCTTCCCTGTACATATTGGGAAATTTTCATTGCTAAACCTAGGCCATTCTAAAGTGGAAGCTGAAGCACTAGAAGAAGTTAAACTGGTAAATATTGAACATAAAAAACATGACCCTTATCAACTAGTGAACAGACATTTGATGCACTGCAATATGAAAGCTTATGAACACGAAAAGTATGTTTATGAATATATTCAAAGAGGTTAAAGCCTATGAGGAGTTATTTAATAGGGTACGGGCCTTATCACCTGACTTACAGACTAGTTTCATGTCCTTCCAAAGACACAGGTGAAGTTGTTTGCCAAAGATTTTGCAGGGTGAATCCACGACCCCCCCTCCAGAGCAGGAAGGGCCTCCCCTAGGTTTTGAAACAGAAGTTCCTCAGATAGAGAAATCAGAGTCAAGGAAAGGAAATGAGTTGTAAACATCTCCAGAAGTCCCTGAGAATTTTCCCGAAAAAATAGGAGGAATGGTATCAACGAATCTAGGAAGCCCTATTACTTCTTTGACCCCATTGCAGTCTACCTATGGAAACCCCCAAGAGGGAGCTCTATATGTTAGTGATCTCGAACCTATTTCTAGAGATGAAATTCCTTCATCCGATTATTTTTTCAGTAAAAAGAGGAAGGCTATCCTGAAATAGGAAATGCATCCAAGAGGAGACATGATGATTAAAAAGCACAATATCATCGTAGATGGAAAAAAACTTAAAGAGGGGGAATTCGCTACAGAAATAGCAGGCACAATGGGAGCCTTCGCATCAGCAAATTTAAACTCTATGGGTAATTTGAGAACTATGTTGCAGCAGAAAGATCAGATGATAGCTCAGCTACAAATTCAATTAAAGGAGATTGAAAGAAGTATCAGTCAAGAGATAAACAAGGGTCTAGAATGAGCCAGATTCAATGACATTCAAGAGATTCAAAAACTGAAAGCAAGCTTAGATGAAGCAAACCTAAAGATATAGTTCAGTCAAGCACAGGTCATACAGCAAGAAGAAATGAATAGACAATTACAAAATAAGATTAATTCCTTTCAAAATCAAGTGGTAGAGCTTGAAATCTTCCAAGCCCAGGTGTTGGAAATACATACAAAGATAGAAAAAGAGAAACATTAAGTGTTCTTTAAGCTGGAATTTATTCAGAATTACTTTCAAGAAACAAGTAAATCCTTGGAGAGTATTCTCCTAAAAGAGAGAGAAGAAAAAGTAGCCAAAACCACTTTTCAAAAGGCAGTGACTCTTTCAGCAAAAAAGGAGATCGAAAAGTCTCATAAGTTATCTATTTTAGAGCAGATCAAAGGTGATATAATACTCAAGGTATGGGAGGCAAACCTCGCAGAAAACAAGAGAATAACCAGAGAGGTTAATGACGACTGTTAAGGAATTTTCGACCTTTTAGAGAAAGATTCATTGAACAATGGAAGAAACAACTGTCCAGGGTTGTTAGGAGAAATTAACATTGGTAAGCATCAGTTAATATTCAAGGAGGATCTGGAAGAAATTCAGGTAGAGATCCCACAAATAAAGGTAATCAATGTCACTCAAATTGACAAATGGATAGTGATGCCGAACTTAAAGTTACAAACTATTAAGTTCACAAGAAGGATAATCGAAGACCGTCTGCCTGAACTATAGAGAAAGTTCTTCCTATTTGAGGCAAAAGATATTCCAGAAGCTCCCAGAGTTTTGGTGCAGTTTCTAGGAAAATGTATTCGCTGTCTTAAAACAGAAGAAGGAAGTTCATCGATGAAGACATGAAATACTATTTTGGGTATTTTCATCATTGAAATAATAAAGAAGTTAAAATAGAAATGTAAACAATTCAACATTGTTCATTTATGTAACTGTTGGTCTTCGGAAGTTAGTTAATAACCAACAGAAAAAAGGTTTGGTGATCATGTATAAATATAATTTCACAAGATTGAGAAGAGGCTTTTTGTTTTTGGGGAGCCAATTGTATTAGAAGTTTTCTGATTTACAGTGATATAGATAAGGCAGAAGAGATTCTAAATTATTTCAACTTGAAGCTATGTGTTCCTTTACTCTGTTTTCAATATCTTTCAACATATTTCTTTTCATGTCTTTCTAATGAATGATCAGCTATAGTTTAACTAAAAATTCTATTGTAGTTTGAATTTAATTGATTATCTAATCATTTACAGTTTTTCCTCTGTGATTGCTATCAGCAGTTTCAAGACCTGTAAGCCATTTGGATGGTTATATTTTATATTTCATTAGAAATCATGTTTTCTCTCCTTCTTTTGTCATGATATGAGATTATTTCATGATTAAAGCCTCATATTTTTCAACAGCGTTACTTTTGTTATTATTTTACTATTCTCAAATTACTTCAAGTACAGGAAACAACCTCTACTATTATTGTGTTATTATTTTGAGTTCCAAAACTCCTTTTCTATTTCATCCCTCAAAATTGAAGCAACAAATCTTTAAACATCTTATAATTCAATAAAATTTTACTCCCCATGACTGTCCCAAATAATAGATAGCCTAACATAGAACCTGGCCTTCAAGATCACACTAGCATTGCTTTGAACTTATTTAATACTATTCTACAAACAGCAACTACTCGGGTCGAATTAGAACGCTCATGAGCAGTTATCGAGAGAGACATCAGCATCCAAGAGAAATGGGAAGCTAGACAGAGACAGTTGAGAAACCAACTCTGATTTACCCTTCACAATTGATTCTTACCCCTTAATTCTCTTTATCTTTTCGGATGCCTTGACGGTATACTTTAGAGCCTTAAAGTATAAACTCAGGAACAACAGTACCATAGCTGGTGGTTCGAGATACCGTATAGGGATAGCCATCACCATATTTGGTAAGGTGAGGGTAGCAACAACCCGATGTGTTGTTACTCATGGGGGGCGATAAAATAAGGGAATTTGGATAATGGCTTATGGGACCGTTTTCCAGATACGGAGTTGACCCATTGTTGGTGGGTTTTTCAGGTAATTCCCCTTGGAAAGGTTGTAAGGGGGGTTCCTCAAGAAGTGTTTGTGATGTAGAAGCAAGGGTGGAGGTGTGGCTTGATGATTCCTCTAGGGGAGGGTAATCGGGAATGTCTCTTCCATTTGAGGTAATGATGCAAACTTGGTCTGCGCGTGGGGTGGGAGGGGTGTATCTTTGGTATGAACCGATTAGCGATGGGTCGTGAAAGATCCCTGGTCTGAAGTCTACCATTGGTAAACGTTCGGCACTAGCATGGATAAGTGCAAGGATGTTATCGATGTGTCCCGACTAATTAGGTTCATAATGGATCAATTGGTCAATAATGATGATATTCTCGTTGTGGGGGAAGAGCATGGTTTGGAATATAGAAGATGTTACTGCTTGCATGGCATACATGTAGCTTCATCCGAAAAGGATATTGTAATCCAATTGGGCATCTATAACCTCATTGTCAATAAGGATTATTTCCCCCCCCCCAATTCTATGGATACATTTTGGTAGTGGCCCTTTGGTTGGGAGGGGCGACCATCATAAGCTCTCAGGGTGATTTTCGAGGGAACTAACTCGATTGATCCCAGTTGCTACCATATCTATTTGGACATGATGCAAGTGGATTCCCCCTCATCAATGATACAACGATGGACGATGATTTTCCTGATCTTGACAGGAATTTGGAAGGAAACTAGTGATGGAAGGTGTGGGTCTGCTTTGTTTAAGTCAAAAGTGATTAGACAGGTGTCAGTAGGATCTATTGACCCCAACTTTGAAACCAAATCTTTTCTTTGGGAAGGGAAATTTTGGAGAACCTCAAGTATTAACATGGAAGCAGGTGATTGTGTGAGGTCATCAACAAGTTTGTAGTTATAGTTGGTCCGGGCATGTGGATTATGCATGTTCCTTCACAATGGTGTGCAAGGAATTTGGGTGGTGGATTCAGCATTAGGACAAGGAATCATTAGAGTTTTTCAAGCCTGTAATTGGGGGGACTCGAAGGTGGTGGGAGAGGATTCAGAAATTATATCGTATTGGTGGTTGGGATTTTGTATGAGGATTTCCTATTCTATGGTGAGGAGGATATTGTGGTATGTTGTGTTACTGGTTTGTGGTTGGCCGAGCTGAGGGAATTATTCTGTATGTTGTGGGCAAGGAGAATGATTGTGTGTTGATGACACCTTGGTGAGGGATTGGATTTTGTAAGACCACTGCGATTTGTGGTGGCATATAGTTGGGAGGTACCTATGGTGGACATTGGGGTGGGGGAGGTTGTGGAGGATTCATAGCTTCCTTCATTCATTTGTAATCAATTATTTGTAGCAGGCAAGGAGCATCAGGTAACACCCTATAAATATACCTTGATTGAGAGTAAATTAAGTCAAATTGTTGGGCCTTAGTGATAGCCTCGTCTTCAGTTTGAGGGAAAGTAGTGGTGACATCTTTGGTGAGGAGAGGGACTAGTGATTTGAGGAACCCGTCTAGTCGTTTTTGTAGGGTGTTATCTACTTTGCAAATACTTCTTCGTCTTCATCATTCATGAATATGATCAGTGATATGGATGGTTGAAGTTTGTTTGAATTCAGATAGAATTTCCAAGCGAGTGTCATGGCTCACTAGGAGTTGAAAGAAGGATAAAAATGCCTTTTCCAATGACACAAAGGTTGAGTGGGACCTGACGTTTTCATATGCATACCATTTGGCAGAGGGACCGGTGAGCATTATTTGGAATAGTTGTAAGAGAATGGAATATTCCATAATGCTATCAAAAGAACACCATAAGTGAAAATACATGATGTGATTAGTTGTTTCTTCTCTGGGTTTTCCTTCGAATTTGGGAATATCGGAAGGCAACTTGGTGGGAATATTTGACCAAGTGGGGTCATGTAATAAGGGATCATTCATCAATTTGTTCAAGTCTGCGATATTAAGAGATGCCAGGTATGGCATGGACAGGGGAGTACTAGCCATGGTATGATGTGGTTGAGAATATGTTCCTTGTGAGGATGGTTGGGAGTTTGTACCTTCCGATGAAGGTTGTGCTCCATCTCCTTGTGGTGGAGGACTAGTAGGTGAAGTGTTATGGATAGTGGTTCCAAGAAAGGTAGATCCAAGCAATGTTGAGCCTATAACTATAGCACTCATTAGTGTATGTGATGGTTGTGTTTATGTATCAGCCAAGTTGGGCACCCCTCCCAAAATTGGGGGGAGGTTTCTCAAGCGCATAGAATGGCGTGGATGTTGTGGTTCCCCTATGATTATTTGCTATATGTGGATGTGTGTTGATGGTGGTTGTTAGCATCAGAAGTCACTCTTGGATTGCTTGTAGGAGCAGAGCCCAACGCCCATCAGTTTTATGTCACGATTTGTTTAATGGGGTGATCAAATGGATAAAGACTCAAGAAAATATAGCTTTAACTCAGGAGACTAGGCCTGGTATGTAGACAGCAAGGGAGGTCTTGATCCAACTTCCGTCAGTAAATGATTAAAGGGTGGTAGATGGAAGACTTGTGAGAAGGGTGAGCAAGACTGCCTCGGGCGACAAGCCTTCAGAAGCTTGAGNAGAATCCAAGATCCTCTTGGTCTAGAGCTTCAAGGAGTTGAGGGGTGACTCGACTGAATCCTTCAATTCCAAGTCGTTCAGCGCTAAGAAAATCACAGGAGCTGATTATAAACAATGTAACTATTACAGTGATCCAACCTACATCATCCTATAACAACTACAACTCGACTAGATCCTCCAATTTCGAGTTGTTCTAACACAGTAAACAAAGAGATGGAAAAGAAGCTGACATCCATAAAGTAAGAAATCTCAAATGCCTCATACATTAACCAGAGCGACCAATGCTTTATCAAAGCTTTACAATCAGGAGCCTAGATCAACCATCGATCCTTTACAAAATACATTAACTGCGCGTGGCTCCTGCAAGGGGAGTAGCTGAGCCATTAAGTGTCGAGCTAGCATGTGTAGACCTCCTCCGGCTAGTCGAGAACTCGGCATGGCTTCTCTGGAAAAATGGGTACACAGGACCCTCTCGAGCAGACCGCTTGCCAGACCCTCCATACCTCACACTTAATGAATGAAGAGAGGTTTCAACCACCTCTTTTTGCCTTCATTTACTCCAAGCGAAGACCATGATCGAGGTCGGGTCCGATGGCAACTAGAGGTCGTGACAGGCCTCTCTGTGATTGAAACCCGACGCCTTTGGCCCCTTTTGCGTAGCTCCTTTCTTCCCCAAGTGACCATGGGTTGTGACCCTATGTTTACTCTCAAATTCTCTTTCGGCGTTCATGCGTAGGAAGGGGCTGATCCCTGTTTCTTGAAATCACGATGAGCGAAACATCGAGACGGCTTAATCTGGCACCACGCGTCCCTCTAGATCTTACGGTCCTGAATTCACTTGGTGATGTTGTGGGCCCGGGTCCTGAACACTCCCGGCACCTCGCGCATCGGGAATATGACAGAGCTTCTCCTTGCACCTCGAAATTGTGATGGGAGAAACGGCGAGGAGCCTAATCGCGCGTCAGGTGTCTCCTATGGATAAACGGCTGAGATTGCTCCATGATTCTGCAGGCTCAACTTTGGGCGCCTTCGGTGCTTTTGGGGTTCGGGGTTTCGAGATATAGGACAACATGGAACCTTCACCCTTCGAACTCCCAAATGCTGAAACGTCGACGCGACTAGATCTCGCGCCACGCGTCCTTTGGATGGATGGCTACTATCCTTTCCTTCACACAACATGGGCGCTATCCAATGCGCTAACCCCAGCGTAGCTCCGCTATCCACGATTTCCCACCAACCATCGATCTTCTTTTATAGATGGATCCGGGCTGTTGACAACGTAATTTCGCCCGCTCACTTGATTTTTAGCCTGAAATGGGGCTTTACGTGCTACGCTTGGGCGTTCTTCATGCAACCTGCAGACCTGGATGTTCTCAGGCCCAAGACAAGAAATTTCGCTAACATTAGGCTCCAAGGGGGATAGAGTCATCCCTGTGATGCTCTAAGGACTCATTTTGCAGTTCTAGTGTCTTGATATTGGGCTATGGAGTCAGGCTCAAAACATCCCGCTGCTGAAAATACAGGCCGAAAAATAAAAGCAACATAATAAAGATACATGCTCAAAGGAGCTTATTTATATACAATACTATACTAATAAAACACTTTACATGGGGTTAGGTGAAAGCAGACTTCCACCATAGCCAATCAAGT
>SNQJ01S0048697.1:13560-47521 GCA_010110895.2 Picea sitchensis
GTCGATGATCACTAGCAGATGGTGTAACCGTGACAGCAGAACGGCTACACTCTTCAACTTCTCCTCACAGGATGAAGTTGATATGGAATAGGGTGGCTCCAAGGCATAAAGGACATGCCACTCCATGTACTCGCAAACAGGATCATAGAATGAGTGGCCAACCCTGTGAAAAGGGTAGCAGCAGGCCTGCTCTGCTCCACAGCTACTCCTACAGGGCTGAACTTCGTGAGTCTGCAAAGGTGAATGGGCAGGATCCGGGCAGGAAGTCACCTGTTCCACTGGTTCATTCTGCTCTTCTTCTTGGCTCTCCCCCAGGTCCAATTCGTATTCGTCATAAATAGGGACCATGGGGTGGTTCTTCTTGTTGACTGGCTCTTCAGTATCTCTATAGTGATCAAATGTAGGATAAGCTTGTTGCTCATCATCACTATAATATACATCAAAAAGGGGTTGTCCTTCATTGATATGATCCTCCTCCAGAACAATGATCCCGTCAAAAATTTCCGTTTTAGGGATAGTGGGACCTGCTGGTTCTGGCTGCTCACACATAATCTTTTTCTCTTTATTCCCAGGCAAAAATATATTGTGAGAAACCCCTTGAAGGAAAAGAGAAAAATCCTCCTCCACAACCATCCCTTCTTTAAAAATGGGGAGGTCTTCGTCGTCATAAGCAGGGCTGCTAGGAATATCTGCTTCAACCCGATACCCAGGTGAGCCATCTACTATAGACCACATTTGTTCCATAAACTCACAATTTCTATAAGAGGCATGTTGATCGTTATGAACATCTAAAAGAACAGAGGCATCTAATATGATGTCATATGCTTCCGTTCTAGGGCTAACACAATTAACATCATTCAACGCCTCTATATTTTCCTGGCAAATGCTTTCCTCCACAGTAAAAGCTTCATCATGGACCTGGTCTTCAGGGCCAGCAGAGGCTTCATGGAGCGAAGAAAACTCCTCACAACAGTTTTCATACAAACAATCAACTGGAAAATAATCTTTACAAAATGAATTGAAAGCCGTATGAAAACCTGTTAAAGAGAGGATGCTTGTAGCGGGAACAGACTGACACCATCCAAGAGAAGCTCCCTTCAATGAATACCTGAAGAGCTTAATCTGGACATCTTCATGCATGATATTAAGTCGATGAATAACCTCATGAAAGTCCAGTAAATGCTCAGCTGGTACCTCCCAACTCTTTGCGTGAAATTCAGGGAGGAAATTTTCCCATATGTCTCTATCAGGAAGTGCATTAGGTAAACCAACTATCTGAGAAAAGTAACAGAAAGCAAACCTTTGAGCTAATATTTTCTCCATATCGAACCAGTGGAGTCGCTAGTTGATCCTTGAATCATGGAGTCGCCAGGTGAAAGATTTATAGCTTTGAAAGTGCCTGGTCCTTATTCACCATCAAAGGCTAGATCTTAACGTTGTTGTTACCCCAGGAAGCTTCTAAGACTGAGAAAGCAGCTGTTGAAACCTTCCCGAGAAAGCTCCTTAGGGTCAGCTTTCAGGTGTGCTAACAATAGCCATAGCTGAAACAGTGAAGTGGAAACAATGGAGTCGCCACAGTGGAGTCGCCAGGTGCACAGTAGCAATCTTTAAGGGCTCTGATGCCTGATGCACCTTCAGAATCAGAGGCTCAATGTCGTTCAATCCCAAGGAAAATCTTCAACTTCGTCCACAGCAACGGCGCCAGAAATGTTAGCGTCAGAAGTCACTCTTGGATTGCTTGCAGGTGCAGAGCCCAACGCCCATCAGTTTTATGTCACGATTTGTTTAATGGGGTGATCAAATGGATAAAGACTCAAGAAAATATAGCTTTAACTCAGGAGACCAGGCCTGGTATGTAGACAGCAAGGGAGGTCTTGATCCAACTTCTGTCAGTAAATGATTAAAGGGTGGTAGATGGAAGAGTTGTGAGAAGGGTGAGAAAGACTGCCTCAGGCGACAGGCCTTCAGAAGCTTGAGGATGAAAAAATTAGAAGCCAAGATCCTCTTGGTCTAGAGCTTCAAGGAGCTGAGGGGTGACTTGACTGAATCCTTCAATTCCAAGTCGTTCAGCGCTAAGAAAATCATAGGAGCCAATTAGAAACAATGTAACTATTACAGTGATCCAACCTACATCATCCTATAACAGCTACAACTCGACTGGATCCTCCAATTCTGAGCTGTTCTAACACAGTAAACAAACAGATGGAAAAGAAGATGACATCCATAAAGTAAGAAATCTCAAATGCCTCATACATTAACCAGAGCGACCAGCGCTTTATCAAAGCTTTACAATCGGGAGCCTAGCTCAACCATCGATCCTTTACAAAATACAAAGACTGAGTTTATATACTCAGAGAAATTCGCCTAACATCGACGTGCGCAGTCATCCAATGCTTGGTGTCCCTTCAGCCAAATTCGAACGGGTATTCTTTTTCAGACGTCACCTTAACTACGTGTGGCTCTTGCAAGGGGAGTAGTTGAGCCATTAAGTGTCGAGCTAGCGTGTGCAGACCTCCTTCAGCTAGTTGAGAACTCGGCATGGATTCTCTGGAAAAATGGGTACATAGGACCCTCTCGAGCAGACCACTTGTCAGACCCTCCATACCTCACACTTAATGAATGAAGAGAGGTTTCAACCACCCCTTCTTGCCTTCATTTACTCCAAGCGAAGACCAGGATCGAGGCCAGGTCCGATGGCAACTGGA
Organism: Picea sitchensis; assembly: GCA_010110895.2. Classification (NCBI taxonomy): domain Eukaryota; kingdom Viridiplantae; phylum Streptophyta; class Pinopsida; order Pinales; family Pinaceae; genus Picea; species Picea sitchensis. Next base: position 16,266 of record SNQJ01S0048697.1, read on the forward strand.
GGTCGTGATGGGCCTCTCTGTGACTGAAACCCGATGCCTTTGGCCCCTTTTGCGTAGCTCCTTTCTTCCCCAAGTGACCACAGGCTGTGACCCTGTGTCTACTCTCAAAGCTGCTTTTGGCGTTCATGAATAGGAAGGAGCTGATCCCTGTTTCTTGAAATCGCGATGAGAAAAATGCCGAGACGGATTAATCTGGCGCCATGCGTCCCTCTAGATCTGACGGTCTTGAATTCACTCGGTGATGTTGTGGGCCCGGGTCCTGAACACTCTCGGCACCTCGCGCATCGGGAATATGAAGGAGTTGCTCCTTGCGCCTCGAAATCACGATGGGCGAAACGGCGAGGAGCCTAATCGCGCGCCAGGTGTCTCCTGTGGATAAATAGCTGAGATCGCTCCATGATTCTGCGGGCCTGACTTTGGGCGCCTTCGATGCTTTCGGGGTTCGAGGTTTCGAGATATAGGACAACATGGAACCTTCACCCTTCGAACTCCTGAATGCTGAAATGCCGACGCAACTAGATCTCGTGCCACGCATCCTCTGGATGGACGACTGTTATCCTTTCCTGCACACAACATGGGCGCTATCCAATGCGCTAACCCCAGCGCAGCTCCGCTATCCACAATTTCCTGCCAACCATCGATCTGCTTTTATAGATGAATCTGGGCCGTTGACAACGTAATTTCACCCGCTCACTTGATTTTTAGCCTGAAATGGGGCTTTACGTGCTACGCTTGGGCGTTCTTCGTGCAACCTGCAGACCTGGATGTTCTCAGGCCCAAGACAAGAAATGTCGCTAACAGTGGTGAGAATAAATTATGGAACAAGTGCTTTATAAATTATCGTAACAATGTATTCATAAATTGCATGTAATTAAATGGTGACAATCACACATATAAAAACAATGTAAATGGTAGTTTGGTTGTTTTCTGACTCTGTGTGGGGGAATATAAAAAATAATGCACATGTCCTATTTGATGTAACGTCCTTCCTATCAAATAGCACTGGGCCTCCAAAAAATCACTCGATAGTGGGGTTGGAACCCACTTGAGGAGATGCTAGTGAAGGGATGAACAATCAGTTATAATGAGGGGTGAAGGGGGCATATCCCGAAAGTACCGATGATATTTCCCAAAAGCCATTTAAAATTTGATTGAGGTGTGATTGCAGCCCACAACCACCACTTTTGGTAGATAAGACCTATAATTTTTCCACTAAGTCACCTCAATTAAGCACGACATTTAGATTTTTGGCCTAAAAAATCTGTCACAGGCTGGACCTATACCTTTGACCCTTCACGGGTGTGTCCCTACCTTATGGTGTAGGAATGCTTGATTGGGAGGATTTTGGTACCCTATTTCACAAATTTTTAAGTTTTAATGAACAATGATGATGGGGATTTATTTGGATGCCTATCCCTAAAATCGTAACTTAGACTACCAAATTCACTTGTGTTCCTCTTGTGGAGGTTAGAAGTGGGTTGATTATGGTTTCTTTTAGGATGTGAAAGTGGGTTGTGAGGTTGGAGTCATGGGCCAACCTCGTTGATTTAAAAATGGTGTGTGAAAAAATATTTTCACTAAACAAATGAATCCCTTTTGATCCTCCCAGATCACTTATGGGTGCGGGGAGAAGAGAATACTACAGTTTCAAGTATCTAGGAAACAATCTTTCGAATATGTGATGTGTGTAAGAAGTAATAGTGGGTGATGAATTTTAATAAGTTAAGTGAGAATTTTTTTGGCATGTGGACATCGCTTGGTCCTTTATAGTTGTTGTTTACTTCTAACTTACTAGGTTTCACAAAGAATCCTTTCAAAAATTGACAAAGCCCTAGGTAACTAGCATGGTGGACATGTCAGTCCTTACTCTTGAGCTTTAATATCCCTAGAATGTTTTTTACTCTAAGAAATATTTGAAATTATTCCTAGATTATGAACATGTGGGCATGTGTGGGCCCTTACAATTCTTTAAACTTTGTAAGTGATTTACTCTAAAACTTTTAAACTATCCTAATATTGTGCACATGTGGGCATGTGTGGGCCCTTACAAATATTTGAGATTGTGTTTCAAAAACAAGATAAGAGGTATTGGCCTCTCCTAAAGATGGTTTATTTTAAAGGGAGATGAAGGTTTCTTCAAGCAATATGTTTTTCTAAGTTCCGAGGTCACACTCCGGTGCGAGGAAAGAGCATACTCCAAGATTATCCAAATAGCCTTCTAGTCCCAAATTAATGTGATGTTTGTAAAAGGGAAGATTTTAATGAAATTCAAATGATAAACTTTAATCCATCCATGTGGCAGCCAAAGAAATCAAAAGATATTATGGTTCTTTTTAATCCCCCTAGAAGTCTATGTGTGACTAAGTTATATATGCAAAAATGAATCTCAAGCTTGCTTATTATGGCTTTTACAAAGTGCATAAAAGAAATCTAAGCTACTGGAAAAAACTTCAGCCTAAAAATCCCTTACAATGTGATGAAAAAGAGATTATGCACTGCTTTATGTGCAAACAGGTGCACAAAGTGCATAGAATGCGTGAAATGACAGAGAGGTATATGCGCAGTTCTGCACGAATGGCGTGACTATTTTGTCTGAACCCATGTGCATGCAGGAAAATGGCAGGATGAAAATTTGAAATGGAATCCTCCAATAGAGGGCTAAATTGTAGTGTTTGAAGGGTAGGTAGCACTAATTTTGGACCCTACAATCACCAGAAAGTGAGAATAGAAGTTCTAAGAGTCCAAAGGGGGAGGAATTTGATCCCCAATCCCCAGTATGGTCACCAAAGTTGTTGGGTTTCTTTTTTCACTTGGGTGAGAAAAAAGAGGACCCTTGATTGCTTAGTTGGACTAGATAAACAACACATAACAATGGTCAGTAGGTTAGTGAAGCTACAAGTAAAGAAGCATATACCCAAAAAAAATAGAATGATCAACAAAGAAAAATAAACTAAACAATTATCAACAAAGGATTCATGACATTGAACACAAAGTGTGGTTACCCAATAGAGAATGGTCTTTTGAAATTGAGATCACCAAGAGGATAAATGTGGGATTTATGAATCCCCTATTCCTCCTAAGGGAGGGCTCTTGAATCCCTCAAAGTAGAGCTTCTACTCTCCTATTCTAAATTGAAAATGATGAAGAAATCAATGGAAAATCCTTCAAATAGGTGAAAAACTTTACCTATGCTATACTTTCCCAAGCTATTCTTGAGAGAACAAATGGTTTCTCCAAGAGTATTTGAACAACATAACATTACAATGAAGTTCTTCCATTTTTTCATACAATGGCCCTCTATTTATAGAATCATAACAAGGTATTTGATAACTTGCTCCAAGTGTGAATTGGAGGACCCTTTGAGGTACATCCCATCTTTTCAGTCATGCCAAGGCGATATTTTGGGTTGATCTTGGGGTATTGTCTTGAATTACATCACCCTGGAAGTGGTTGAGGCCTGACCAAATTCATAAATGCATCATTTCCACATATGCGTGGGTTTCTTCATGGACAGTCATGCGGACCATGCACTATGTGCATTTAGATATGTTTTGTCCCATGCAGATGTGCGCATGTTGGATTTGTTGGAAGTGTGCACAACTTTATGGGCATTTTGCATACTTTTGGTCATCTTGCTAGAGTTGATTCTGTAAATGTTGGGACTATGTTGTATATGTGTTGGTTGTTTCTTCATCCATTGTTTGTATTTCTATGAGCAATTTTTTGGTGATAAAACATATATCTTAGGTATATTCATAGTTGTGAAACATGGATTATCATAATTTATAGGATTTACATAGAAAGGGATTCCACTAAATAGGTTTATGTTACATCCTTATGGTGTAGTCTCATCATACTATTGATCCATAATTTCTTTTGGATTGCATGAAAAACAACATAACTTCAAGGACTTATTTAAAATCAAAGAAATAAAAACTAATCTTTCAACTCAATAAATTTTATAACAAGATATAGCATGTAGGCCTAGACCTAGACCTAGACCTAGACCTTTTCTTGCCTTGCCATGTCTAACGTTTCTTAGACTTGTCATGTATTTCCTTGGCTTGCCTTGCCTTTCCTTGCCTTCCCTTGCATTTATTTTCATTGCATTGTCATACCTAGACTTAGACCTATACCTAGGCATTGCCTTGCCATGCCTTGCCTTGTCATGCCTTAACTTTCCATGGTCTAGGTCATGGTCTATGTCATGGTATAGGTCATGGTAATGGCGTAGGTCTAGATCTTGTTCAAGTTCTAGGTCTATGTCATGGTTTAGGTCTAGGTCTAGGTCTACGTCTGTGTCATGGTCATGGTTTAGGTCTAGGCCTATTTCCAACATGTCCCTGAATGGTTTGAGGAGGTGAGTTGTAACTCATGATAAAACTCAACCAAGGAATCAGATGGATTAATTGTCGGTTACATTGGATCCAAGGCACTGGGTTTCAACTAGTGGGGCCCCTCCATTGTCATTTCATTTCCTGGAAAATTGTTTGTTGGAGGATCTTCATGACTAGGGTTTTGCTCAATGAGGCATAGTGAAAATTCTGAACAAGAGGTCGATTTTCAAGAACATTGTGTCAAGCGATTGTGGGTACCATTTTCATGTGGGCCTTGTCCAAAAAAACATGAAGGAGCTTACAGAACTTCGTTATGTTTCTCGGTTTGGATTTTATTCCCCTGGACCAAATTTCCAACATGTCCCTAAATGGCTTAAGGAGGCGAGCCACAACTCATGATAAAACTCAAATGGGGACTCAGATGGTTGAATCGTCAGTTGTATTGGATTGGAGGCACATGTTTCTAGCTAGTGGGGTGCCTCTGCTATCATTTTGTTTCCTAGAAAATCATTTGTTGGAGGATCTTTGGGACTAGTGTTTTTCTCAATGAGGTACAGTGCAATTTCTAAACCAGAGGTCGAATTTCAATAACACTGTGTTGGGTGATTTTGGGTAGCATGGTCACGTGGGCCTTGGAAAGAAAAACATATGGGAGCTTACAAAACTCTGTTATCCTGCTCAGTTTGGATTTTATGCCCCGAGGCCAAATTGCCAACATGTCCCTAAATGTCTTGAGGAGGTGAGTTGCAACTCGTGATAAAACTCAAAAAGGGACTCAAATGAATAAAATTTCAGTTGCATTGAATCCAGGTCACAGGTTTCAACTAGTGGGGCCCCTCTATTGTCATTATGTTTCCCGGAAAAGCATTTGTTGGAGGATCTTCGGGACTAGGGTTTTTCTCAATGAGGCATAGTGCATATTCTAAACAAGAGGTAGATTTTCAAGAACATCGTGTCGGGCGATTATGGGTACCATGCTCATGTGGGCCTTGGACAAATAGACATGCAGAAGCTTATTGAGATCTGTTATGCTGCTTGGTTTGGATTTTATGCCCCTGGACCAAATTGCCAACATGTCCTTGAATGGCTTGAGGAGTCAAGTTGCATCTCGCAATAAAACTCTAACAGGGACTCGAATGGATGAAGTGTTGGTTGCATTGGATCTAGGGCACTAGGTTTTAGCTAGAGGGGTCCCTCTACTATAATTTCATTGTCTTGCAAAGAATTTGTTGGAGGATCTCCGGGACTAGGGTTTTTCTCAATGAGGCATAATGCAATTTCGGAACAAGAGGTCAATTTTCAAGAACACTATGTCGGGAAATTGTGGGTAGCACAGTCACATGGGCCTTGTCCAAACAGACGTGGAGAAGCTTATGAAATTCAATTATGCTACTTGGTTTAGATTTTATGTCCCCAGACCAAATTTCCAACATGTTCATGAATGGATTGAGGAGGAAAGCTAAAACTCACAATAAAACTCAAATGAGAACTTGGATGGACTAACTATCAGTTGCATTAGATTTGGGCCACCGAGTTTCAGCTGGTGGGATTTACTATCATTTTGTTTCCCAAAAAATAATTTGTTGGAGGATCTTTGAGACTAAGGTTTTGTTAAGGAGGCATAGTGCAATTTATGAACAAGAGGTCGATTTTCAAGAACATTGTGTCAGGCAATTGTGGGTAGAGTGGTGATGTGGTCCTTGGAAAAACATATGTATGAGAACTTACGGAACTCTATTATGCTACTCAATTTGGATTTTATGCCACCAAACCAAATTGCCAACATGTCCATAAATGGATTGAGGAGGCAAGTTGCAAATCGCGACAAAACTCAAACCAGGACTTGGATGGAAGAACCGTCGGTTGCATTGGATCTGGGGCACCAGGTTTTAGCTAGTGGGGCCCCTTCGTTATCATTTTGTTGCCCACAAAAGTGTTTGTTGGAGGATCTCTGAGACTAGGGTTTTGCTCAATTAAGCATAGTGCAATTTCTAAACAAGAGGGAAAGTGAAGGCAACGTAGGGCATGGAAAGGCAAGGTATGGCATGGGCATGTCAAGGAAAGTCATGGCATGGTAGGCTATAGTATGGAAAGTGAAGGAAAGGCAGGGCATGTCATGTGAAGGCAAGGTAGGGCATGGCAAAGCAAGGTAGGGCATGGCAAGGCAAGGCATGGCATGACATTGCACAAAAGAGCAAGGTATAGTATGGCAAGGCATGGCATGGCAAGGCATGGCATGGCAAGGCAAGGCAAGGTATGATATTAAAAGGCATTGCATGGTATGGCAAGGCAAGGAAATGCAAGGCATGGCATGGCATGACAAGGAAAGGCAAGACATGGCATGGAAAGGCATGACATGGCAAGCCAAGGCATTTCATGGCATTCCATGGAAAGGCATGGCATTGCATGGCATGGAAAGGCATGTCATTGCATGGCATGGCATGGCATGGCATCAAAAGGAAAGGAAAGGCACGGAATGGAAAGGCATGGAAAGGTAAGGAAATGCAAGAAATGACATGGAAAGGAAAGGAATGACAAGGCATGACATGGAAAGGCAAGGCATGGCATGGTAAGGAAAGACAAGGAAACAGATGGCAAGGCATGTAATGGCATGGAAAGACAAGGCATGGCATGGCAAGACAAGGCATGGCATGGCATGGAAAAGCATGACATGGCATGGCATGGTAAGTGAAGGCAAGGCAAGGCATGGCATGGTTGTTATAGGAAAATACCCCTGCGGACAAGTGAATCCCCTCTTGGACCCTAAACTCCTAAGACCAAGACAGAAAGGTGCTAACTTTGATCACTGACATCCCTTTAAACCTAGCTAAGCTAATCTATAGAGAAAAGGAAGAAGATATCAGTACCTTTTTATGATGTTTGTCCTTGCCCAATCCAAGTTGATCTTTGATCCCTAAGCTCCTCAACAAGTCCTGCAATCCAATCAAAGAAAAAACATACTTCCTATTATACCAAGATTAGTTTGAAACTAGATCTATCCATCAAAGACAAGTTCATGTAGATATACACAATCTAGAAGGAAACAGGCCAAGAACATGTATTAATGAGAACAAAGCAAAGTGCTTACAACTGTAGATGCAGATGCCACAGCCTCAGCAAGCTCTCCTTGTCCAACCCCTTGCTCAAATAATCCAGAATCAGAATGACTATACTTTCACTGATTATTCTCCCTTATAAGATCAAAAGTTTGATGCCTTCAATGTCTCTCCCTTTTACCATGAGGAGGCCTCCTTATATAGGCTTGGAGAGGCCTAACCACCTTAGAGATTTTTGGGATAGGTTGAGGATCTTTTTCCATTAGTTGTGGATCCTCCCTGAGATCCTGCCTTGACCGCAGATTCGAATCAAACTAACTTCAGAGATAAGGGGGATCTTCCCCTAATTTTCTCAACATCATAACACTCCCCCGGAATGGTGCATAGAGCACTACAACACTCCCCCAAAGGAGGGAAAAGAGCACTAGCGCTCCCTGCTAGTAGGTAGTAGAGCGTTGCCCTTCAAAATTCATTTTTAAGTGGTCTTTCTCAAGGCAAAGGATTTGTACTCTTTGTCAAATGACTTCTCCTTCTTTAACTAGTCTCTGAGGGTGTCTTCAAGTGTTCTTTGTGATGTCGTTCGAGACACAACATAGGTAATATGATAGTATGATGTTTGCGACCCTTGCGGCCAAAATGCGACACTTGCGACACTTGTAATGATGACAATAGGTCATCATTGAAGTGAGTAATTTTGATGTGTAATAGATTTCCCCCTAAAGTACAAAGTTAGAAGACGAAAACTGATGACTGAAGTACTTTGTAGACTTTTTCAAGCAAGGGTATGGACTCAGAGAACCTGGCAGAAGCTGCACACAACCATCAAACAAATATTATTATATGTTTCAAACCCAAGGCAGGCATACCTATGCTTGGGTGATAAATACTTTCAAGGTATGGTCGCCATAAGATACATTGCGGATCCATAATTGTATTAACAAAAAGGTATATCCACCAAAGATACAATGTGGATCTATACTCACATGACATGAACTGATCGTAGCCATGAAAAATACATAGTGGATCTACGAGACGATAAGACATAGCCATGAACCAATACAAAGTGGATCTATATGACATTATATGTGTCAATATTCAAGAGAAACTCTATCACAACCTGGGTAAAGTACATATCAGAGTGATTACTCAACCAAGGGTATTCTTACCGATCCTAATGTAGTACGAATCTAACCATGTGAATAGATGTCCTGATGTCAAACATGGCAGAAACCACTTGATTACTGGTCAATGATGTAAACCATTAACAAGTGCGAGGGAAATCACCATTGATGTCAATGATTCCCAAGGTAACCTAGTACATTCCAGTGAATGTGAATAGATGATATGAAGTTGAACATCCATGGAATCATTAAATTAGAGGTCAATGATGTAAAACAACTGTCAGAAGTGAGGAGGCCTACCATTGAGGCATGCAGGTCCCAAGGTACTAACTGGTTTCTAAGTCTAATTCCTAAATAATGTGTTGAAGTAAATAGAAACAGACTCGTCGAAGGAGGGCCTTGATGTATCCCCCATCAATGACACAAAACTGACACAGACATGTAAATTTGTGGATCAAAAGAACATGGACTGACATGGGTATTGAAATAGGAAATTTGTGATGGTTGACTCTCGAGGAAGATACCTCCCTTGAACACCAAGGCACAACAACAAAAACATGACATGGATCAAAACATGATAATGCAATGGATACTGTGACTTTCGTCAGGTGACCCAAAGGAGTAAAGAAACTCGAAGGATTGGTTTAGTGCAGAGGTTCAGCAGATTAAAATGTATGCAAAGACAAAGTGTCGTGTTCAAGGGTGACTGTAAGAGTGACTTGTGATGTTTTCAAAAACTGCTTGGCTTGCTTCCTTCCTTCAAATTTTTCCCCCATCTAGATAGATGAGTACATCTTTTTATTTTAATGAGCTTGAGGAGGATAACACATGCGTGATATAACTCACCTTCGGTAAGTCCCTCTTCCTTTGTTTAACAAACTGGAAGAAGTAAGGGTACGATTTGCCAATTTTTGTTACAGGACAATCCCCCTGCGGACAGGTGAATCCCCTCTTGGACCCTAGACTCCTAAGACCAAGACAGAAAGGTGTTAACTTTAATCATTGACATCTCTTTAAACCTAGCTAAGCTAATCTATAGAGAAAAGGAAGAATATATGAGTACCTTTTTACGATGTTTTTCCTCGCCCAGTCCAAGTTGAGTTTTGATCCCTAAGCTCTTCAACAAGTCCTTCAATCCAATCAAAGACAAAACATACTTCCTATTCTACCAAGATTAGTTTGAAACTAGATCTATCCATCAAAGACAAGTTTATGTAGATATACACAATATAGAAGGAAACATTCCAAGCACATGTATTAATGAGAACACGACAAAGTGCTTACAACTGTAGATGCAGATGCAATAGCCTCACCAAGCTCTCCTTGTCCAACCCCTTTCTCAAATAATCCAGAATCAGAATGACTATACTTTCACTGATTATTCTCCCTTATGAGATCATAAGTTTGATGCCTTCAATGTATCTCCCTTTTACCATGAGGAGGCCTCTTTATATAGGCTTAGAGAGGCATGACCAACTTAGAGATTCTTGGGATAGGTTGAGGATCTTTCTCCATCAGTTATGGATCCTCCCTAAGATCCATCCTTGACCTCAGATTCGAATCAAACTAACTTCAGAGATACAGGGGATCTTCCCCTGATTTTCTCAACAGCATAACACTCCCCCAGAATGGTGCACAGAGCGCTAACACGCTCCCCCAAAGGAGGGCAAGGAGCGCTAGCGCTACCTGCTAGTGGGTAGGGGAGCGTTGCCCTTCAAAATTCATTTTTAAGTGATCTTTCTCAAGGCAAAGTCTTTGTACTCTTTGTCAAATGATTTCTCCTTCTTTAACCAGTCTCTGAGGGTGTCTTCAAATGTTCCTTGTGATGTCGTTCAAGACACGACATAGGCAAGATGATAGTATGATGTTTGCGACACTTGTGGCCAAAATGAGACACTTGCGACACTTGTAATGACGGCAATAGATCATCATTGAAGTGAAGAATTTTGATGTGTAACAATGGCAAGGAAAGGCATGGAATGGCATGGAATGGAAAGGCAAGGCATTTCATGGCATGGCATGGAAAGGAAAGGAATGGCATGGCATGGCATGGCATAACATGGCAAGGCAAGGCATGGAAAGGCATGGCATGGCAAGGCAAGGCATGGCATGAGAAGGCAAGGCATGCCATGTCAAGGCATGGCATGGCATGCCATGTCATGGCATGGCATGGCATGGTAAGTAAATTCAATGCAAGGCATGGCATGACATGGCATGGCAAGGCAAGGCATGGCAAGGAAAGGCATGGTATGGCATGGAAAGGAAAGGCATGGCATCGTAAGGAAAGGAAAGGAAAAGCATGGAAAGGAATCACATGACAAGGCAAGGCATGGAAAGGCATGGCATCATAAGGCAGGACATGTCATGGAAAGGCATGACATGGTATGACATGGCAAGTGAAGGAAAGGAAAGGCATGGCATGGCATAGAATGGAATGACAAGAAAAGGCATGGTATGGAATGGCAAGCTAAGGCAAAGCATGGCATGGAAAGGCAAGGCAAGGCATGGAATGGCGTGGTAAGTCATGGCAAGGCAAGGCATGGCATGGAATGGAAAGGAAATGCAAGGCATGGCATGGAATGGAAAGGAAATGCAAGGCATGGCATGGTGTTGGGCCCCAACAACTCCCCCTAAATGTTTACAAAATTTAAAGGGCCCCCATTAGAATCTTGATAATTATAATGAGCTACAGAATCAACCTTTTCAAATAGTTCCATACCTTGGCTTGATTTGATAAAAACTTAAGACATTCACAATAGTATGAGACATTCATTAAAAGAGTATATGTCAAAATTTAGAAACAAGCATAAAAATCTCAATTTAAACAAAAACGTTAATTTTTATCAACTGTTTACTTTCGTTTAAATTATGAGTATGTGTTCTTTCTTTTGCTCATTAGCAAGTTTGACTATTTTGAATAATGTGTTCAATACTTCATCAAATAATATCTTGGTTGGTTTCTCATTTTCATAAAATCATTTGGTGATATTAATTAATTAAATTATTTTTTCATTTTACATCTCATTTCAAAATAAAAATAATAATAAAAAAAAAGAATTATCTATCATTTGTTTGATTTTGTAAAAAACCAAAATTAATATTTTTATCTTATCCATTAACTTGAAGCTTCTAGAATTTTAAGATCATATTTGAAAGGAAATTATAAACAATGTTTGTTTAGAACTTATAGTTAGTTTAAATTTATTTTTTATTTTATTGTTCTAGATTTTGTTTTATTCACAATTTTTAGGTTATTAATTTAGGTTTCTTTTTGTTTCACTGGTTTCTATTATCAGTTATTTGGTACGGATCTGATCATGGCTTGATTTTATTATCTAAATACATTCAAGGTAATTGATCCAAAAATAATATTGGATTGCTGCAAATAATTTTATGAGCAACAACAGATAAAATTTGGAAAGGCATCAAGATCAGACAGGCGATTTTGCAGGACTGGTTGAGCCAAACCGTGAGGAATTTGAAGAAACGGTTGAAAACCCATCTCCCAAATAGACCCATTTAGCTTCCTTGTAGAAATTTTCCCAAAAAAATCCACGATTTGAGATATATTTGTGTCTCTTTACGAGGAAAAATTCAGGTGGCGGAAATTATTAGTGATGCCCAGACTGTTCATTCATTGTATAAATATATGAAAAAGTTCAGAGCCATGGAGACGGAGTAAATTGAGAGGAGGATTTTTATCCTTTCTCTTTTGTATATTATTGATTTTGTAAATTTTTCTTCTTTTCAAATGGAGTAACGGATGGTTGGAATCTTTGGGAGAATGGACGAGTATTTTCAAAGAAGAATATGGAATTCCAGGTTGCTTAATGGCTTTTGTCTGTGAGTAAAATGGTTTTATTTTTTCATTATAATATCTTCATATTCTTTGAATATTGATTATGCATTGATTTAAAATTGGCTTTAGTCTTTTTATCAATGCAGGTTAGTACTATATTTATGCATTAATTTTTTTTCTATCTTTAAAAGTCTATTATCCAAAAACAATTCTTCTAGGACTACGGTATGGGCATGTGATTTTGAGAAGAATATGGGAAAACAATTCATCTTTGACTTTAAACCTATGTGATGCTTATTCCATTTAATTCTTTCATTACTTTTGTATTTATGAGATATTGTTATGGTTGATTTAGCTTTAGCTTGTCATCATATGGTGTTTTCATTTTGTTAAATGTTATATGTTGTCCATAATTTCTTATTTTATTTTTATGTTGATTGATCTATCATTTGATCATTTTAATTTATTCTTAATGTTAAATGTTGGATAACATCAATATTAAGATCTGAGTTTTCTCTCATTCTTAAATATTGATCATCCCGTGAATCTATGAGTTTTCTCTCATTCTTAAATATTGATCATCCTAAGATCACATGATTTTTAATTAGATGTCTTTTTGTTGTTATTAATTTACTCCAATATCAAATACTTCTTTGAATGTATTTTGGAAGTGCTAGTATTGTTCTGTTATAGGTTTCCCTTAACAATAGTACAGGCAGGAGCTCATACAACACAGGAAGATAAACTCAGTTGAATGATCAGTTAGGGGTTAGTAGATGCATTATTTTATTTTATTTAGAGGTGTTTATGATGAAACAATGATTACATTAATTAGCTTTGACTATTTTTGTGTCAATGTTTCAATCGTATTCATTTAGTATTTATTTGTTTAATATCTTTAAAAAAAAAACAAAAAGAAGTGTTGTTCATATTTGATTTAGAAACCTTATCAAACAATCATTTTCACAAGATTTCATGCAAACCTTGTAACCTGTATATAGATTATTTATATTCACATTTCTTTTTAATAAACATTAGTCAGTAGTACATCATTTGTTAGAATCATAGATTTTAGGTTAGTTTCATTTCTTTTATTATTTTTAAGACTTTAGTTGGCCAATGGAGCCATTAAACCGGTCGGGTCATTTCATTCCAAACAGCTTGGGTTATTTAGACAATCTCGGTCCAGATTTGACCTACCAATTAACGGTGTGTCACTTACGCCCGTCAACAAATGGCACTAGAAGGAGGGTCTGAATACAATTGATGGCAGGTGGAAGTCGCAAAACTCCACCCCCACACACCCGCTCCCCTATAGTAACTCAGATTCATTCTGACAACAATGTTACTTCTGAAACAAAAACTACCTCGAACGAAAATCTTGATATTCTCGTTGAACCGGTAACACCAAACCCTCAAGGGGACAACGTACAAGAAATTGTTCGTCAGTCCCTCTTAAGAACACATGGTGATTTGGCCCGTATCAGACAACCTGGTAGGCCTCGCAATCAACCTTTAGATTTCTCGGATATCCGAGAGAAACTCGAAGGCACTGGTCTACGTTTATATCCCTTAGGAGACAATACCATGGATTCTGACCATACCCCCACTCTTGGAGTTGGAGGATCTGGTATCCCACCTTCCCCACCTCATTCATCTCCATCCTCCTCAGGAGGAGAATTTTTCGATGAAGGCAGTTCTTCGTCTGAACCATCTCAGCCTTCGACACCAACTACACCCATGGAAAACCAAAAAAAACCCACTATACCATGGCTTGATCAGGATGATGTGGATGTTCCTGGACCACAACACCCATTGCCAAAACACCCAAAAAAATGGTTACCTAAACTTGATCTGGATTCTAAGCAATCTGCCAAAGATCACATAAAGAAATTCATGTTGGCCATTAGACTTTGAAGTGTAGATCATGAATATGTAGTATCTAGACTCTTTCCTTATACATTTGAGGGCAATGCCTCTACATGGTATTTCACCCAGCAGCCCCAAACCATTATCTCTTGGGACAAATTCGAAACTTGTTTCTTAGAAAAGTTTGGAGACGATAAAACCCCTGAAGTCTTGGTAATGGAACTCTCCAGCCTAAAAATGAACCCTAAGGAGAAAGTAAAAGATTTTAACCAAATATTCCTCACATTAAAGAATCAAATTCCCACAGATTCAATGCCTGCAGAAATTCTAATTGTCGCATATTACATCAAAGCCCTGCATAATAATATAACAATTTGGGTTAAAAGGTCTAAAAAGTCTTTATTACTGGAAGCCTTCGAGGAGGCAAGCCAAATAGAAAAGGACATATTAAGTTTGAAAGACAATCTCAATAGTGAAGTTGAAATAGCTTCATCCTCTAAAAAGAAAATCGAAATCCTTGCAAGGCCTCCCCAAGCCAAAAGCCAACCAGAAACTTTGGATTTAGAAAGTTTGCAAAAGTTTGTCCAAATATTATTGAATCAAGTCGTAGACTTAAAGATATCGGCCAAAGAGGCCTCCTCGAGCAAATTAAGCTATAAACCTCCTTTTAGAAATCCTTTTCCCCCCAACCGGCCAAATCCGGGCCCTAAAGGTCTTAATTTTGAAAATTTACAATACACTCTGCAAACTATCCTTGAAGCAAATGATAACTCTATCCCTCCTGAAAGTTCTGAAGATGTAGTTGAGGAAGAAGTAGCCGAAGAAGAGGAGTCATCTCATAATATCTTCGGACATTTTTTTGACAGTATCTTTCAATCAAACTTTGAAAATGACCATCCTTACAACACCAGAAGCAAAGCACAGAGCAAACCGTCTTCCGAAATGAGTAATAATGTGCCTTCAAAAAAATCAAAACAGGCTGAAATAAAACAAAGTTTAGCAGGTCAAGTTTTAGAATATGACTTGATTGAAGACCTGAAAAAACTAAGGACTAATATCTCTGTTTTCAAACTATTGAAATTTCCTCTTATTCTGCAGAAAATGCTTCAGAACATCGCAGAAAATAGTAAGAACGATGATCTTAACAGCAAGAAAACTGCAAAAGTTAGTTTTAAAACAGCCCAAAAGATCCTTACTTAAACGACATATGAACCCCCAGATAAAAGGGATCTGACTGAAAAAATTGTATCAAATGTAGATAAAATTGTTTCAAGGACAACAACTAAAAATCAACAGAATTCTTTTGTTAATACTCATAAGAATGTCCCACCTTTCGTATTAACTTTTTAAATTTTTAATAGAAATGTACATAATTGCATGGTGGATTATGGCGCATCATCGAATGTGATGCCTTTATCTGTTTGCCAAAAAATTAACACAGAAGTTCAGCCTTCTAGTCTTAAAATCATTCAGCTTGATCGGACGAACGTTAAGGTAATTGGTGAACTGAAGAATGTTTTGATTAGGTTATCTTCTAATCCTAAGGTTCATCAAATTATTGACATCATCATTGTTGACATGCCTGAAGTCTATGGTTTGTTCTTGAGCAGAGATTGGTCCAAGCAGCTGCATGGGTACTTTGCCACAGATTGGTCTCATTTGTGGTTACCAGAAAATGGGCAGCCAATAAAGTTAGGATAAATCGTGAACGTTATCTGAAGCATACCGTGACAGATCTGAATGAACCTTTTACTGCATCCACTAATTCATTCGAAATGAAAGGAATGAACACTTTCTTCAGTAACTTCATGACCAAAATTTCCTCCATCACCGATCTGGTGCAACAATTAGAGCTCATGACCTGTACTCAGTTAGCAGCTCTGCCAAATGTGTCAAACATCGTCGACGAAGCTCAGATATGGTCACTTTACTTCGATGGATCCAAATCCAAAGAAGGAGCTGGTGCAGGATGTGTACTCATCGATCTGGTAGGTAATAAAACTTCCATCACCTATCGATTAGAGTTTGAATGCACTAATAACATTGTCGAATACAAAGCACTTCTACAAGGGATTAAGAAAGCTTTGGATATGAATGTAAAAAATTTAATAGTGTTCGGTGATTCAGAGATAATGGTCAGACAGGTAAGAAGCTCCATACACTGTTTGTCACTGCATCTGAGAAGTTACCAAACTAAGGTATGGAGTTTGATACATAAATTTTTAGCATTTAACATCAATTCCATTCCTAGATTAAGTAATTTTGAGGATGACATATTGGCTAATGTCGCTTCTAAAGTTTTTCCCGCAAAAGGTCTCTCTCTGAATGCATTTTCGATTGAATTATTGTTTAGGCCATCGATCCCAGACAACATTACCAATTGGAGAGTCTTCGATGAAGATCAGTAGATCATCAACTTCTTGCATATGGAGGACACTTTCCAATGTGCAAACATCAATGAAGGCACTCACGATGAAAACCTCTGCAACTTCACGGTAATATTAGATCCTAGATCTCATGAATTGACATATGATTTGGTAAACTCTATTCCCATATCCGATGTAAGACTAGAAAAGTTTTATGATTTACATGATAAATTTAGAGGGTCAGTCAATTTTAAGACGAACAGTTCTTCCTTGACTTATGAGACAGTAAATTTAGGAACTAAGGATAATCATCAAAATATCAATCTGGGAACGGGGTGCTCCGAGCAAGAACGATCTACTTTTATCAAATTGTTTAAAGAAGTTAAATATGTTTTAGCCTGGACATATGATTATCTAAAATTATTTGATCCTAATATAATACAACATATCATCCCCATGAAACCACAAACTCATCCTTTTCAGCAAAATCTAAGAAAGATGCACCCCAAATTGGAACCCACTGTCAAAAAAGAACTGAACAAATTACTAAATGCAAAGATAATCTTTCCCATAAGGAACACACAATGGGTGTCTAATCTAGTCCCTGTAAGGAAGAAAAGCAGTGAAAGTGACTCTCTGTCGATTTTCATAACCTGAACCGAGCGTCTGACAAAGACAATTATCTCGTTCCTCCAATAGAACAAATTCTTCAGTAGGTATCTAGTTTCGAAAGACTGTCACTGTTAGATGGTTTTTCGGGATACAACCAGATCCTCATGTCTCCACCAGACCAATTAAAAACCACTTTTTGTACTCCCTGGGGCATTTATGCCTACAGGAAGATCCCTTTTGGACTCATAAATGCCGGGGCCACTTTTCAGAGAGCAATGGACATTGATTTTTGTGGCCTCATAAACCAATTAGTAGTGATCTATCTTGATGATGTAACTGTTTTCTCTAAAAACAAGAAAGATCATGTGTCTCACCTCAGGGTTGTCCTAGAATGATGTCGCAAGTATGGCATATCTCTCAACTCTAAGAAATTAGTCTTTGCAGTTGAGAAAGGAAAATTACTCGGGTTCACAGTGTCCAAAGATGTAATGATTATTGATCCTGAAAGAACTTGAGATATTGATAAACTCTCCCCTCGCTCTTCCAAGAAAGTCATGCAGTCTTTTCTAGGCAAGATTAACTTCGTTAGAAGGTTTGTTGCAAGTTTCTCAAAAATGGTAAGGCCATTGCAGAATTTAATTAAAAGGGATGTTCAATATCATTGGGGGCCACATGAAAATCAAGCCTTTGATTCCATCAAAAAATTCATAGTGCAAGCCCCTTCCTTGATGAGTCCTGATTTCTCGCAAGATTTCACTCTTTACACTTTCGTCTCCGACCGATCTTACACTATTGTGTTAACCCAAAGGAATATTGAAAGTAATGAAATACCTATTTATTTCATGAGCTCATCTTTTAAAGGAGCAGAACTTAATTACCAAGTTGTATATCAACAGGCTTATGTTGTTTTTAAAGCAGTGAAACACTTATGATCATTTTTGCTAAAATCCAGAACTAAAGACATTGTTCCTTATCCTGTTGTCAGAAACTTATTAGTACAAAAGGAATTGGGTGAAAAACGGGAAAACTAGATGACCTCATTACAAGAGTATGACCTCAAAATAACTCTTGCACAAATTGTTAAAGGTCAAGGCCTATGTAAACTAGTTGTTGATTCAGTTAAAGAACAGGAAAGTCAAATCAATTCCTTAACTATAAATCAGCATGACAGAAAACAAATCAGTTGTACACAAGTTGTTGCTAATTCTTGGTTTGATGAAATTAAGTTTTATTTAACACATGGTTCTGCTCCTCGTCATCTTGATCCAAAAAAGAGAAGAGAATTAAAACTAAAATCTACACCTTTCCAGTTGATAAATGACGTATTATTTCGAAAGAAATTTGATAGTGTTCTCATGCGTTGTTTGGAAAAAGATGAAGTAGAGAAAGTATTATCTGAACTTCATGTTGGTGAGGTTGGTGGGAAATTTGATGGAGACACCACTACTCACAAAGTATTAAGATTTGGGTACTATTGGCCCACGTTATTCAAATATTCCTATGCATTATGTCGTAAATGTACAATCTACCAAAAGGCTGTTGGATGAGTAAAAAAGGCAGCATTCCCTTTGCAACCTGTTTCGGTAGATTCACCTTTTCAGCAGTGGGGTCTCGACATCATAGGACCAATTAACCCCACTTCTTCATAGCAACATAAATACATCATTACAGCAATGGATTATTTCACCAAATGGTCCAAGGTTGCACCGCTAAAAGTGGTAAACACTAATCAGGTAATATCTTTCCTTAACTTGAATATCATTACTAGATTTGGCATTCCCGAAAGTTTGGTCTTCGATAATGCTTCTTACTTTTCATCCCTCGATATGAGTGTTTTTTCTTTAGAAAAAGAGATCAAACTGAAATATTCTGCCAGCTATTACCCCTAAGGAAATGGCCTAGCAGAGTCAACGAATAAAAACTTGATAAAAATCATCAAGAGGACACTTTATGAAAACCACAAAAGTTGGCACAACGCACTTTTTAATGCACTCTGGGCTGATAGGGTGACACCAAAAACCTCTGTTGGTAACTCTCCTTTCTTCCTTGTCTATAGAAGAGAAGCAATTCTCCCTCCTCATGTTATGCTTCCCTCTCTGCAATTATCACAGAAAGTTCAAGAAGAGGAATTCCCTCCTCTTGAAATTCAAATTAATGCCTTGTTGAAACTAGAAGAAGCAAGAACGCAAGCAAAGGAGAGGTTGGATCAGCATCAGCGGATTGTGAAAGGTTGATTTGATTCGAACTCTTCTTCAGATAGAAACTTCAAGGTAGGAGACCTGGTCCTCAAATGGGATAAACCTCACGAAGGAAAAGGGGAACACACCAAGTTCCAGAACCTGTGGTTGGGGCCTTTCGTAATTGCTGAAAAATTAGGCCCTAGCTCTTTCTGTCTACCCAATTTGGAGGGACAGCCAGACACCTTCCCAGTGAATGGCCAAGCTCTCAAAAGGTATTTTTCTTGATGTTTCCAGACCCACCTTTGTACATAATTTTTTTGTTTTGATTTACTTTTGTTTTCTGGTTTTTGGTTCTTTTCATTTTGCTTGTTTTCGTTGCTTTCTGGTTAAACTTATGTATGTGTCACCTTTTACTTCATGAAGGGAAACCAGAATGTCTCATTATGAAGTAACAGTCAAGGTCTGTCAGAGCATCAATGTTGTAAATTCCTGAAACGCAGACTAGCTAAAGAAATTTTCTATTCATAATAGGTTTCATGGTTTCACTTTATAATTATGAGCAGACATGGCCATTATTAAATCTCTTTACGATGTCCCTGTTTTAAACAAGACAACTCAAGTATGCCTTCCTGTCCTCGAAAAATTAGTCTCAGCAGAAAACTAATTTCAAATCATAATGAAGGTTATTAAGCGATAAATTAAAGGCTGGACAATATCAAGTGTTCTGAAAAATGAAATTTTCATCATCACCCCGCTCTTTTGAATATCATTAAATTTATGTCAAAATTGTAAATAATTTCCAAAGAGTTGTGGGAAGTGTCTGTAAACCTACCGAGATACTGAACAGGTCTGTTGGCAGTGGGTAAATGCATACATGATGCCCAGACAACTTTGTTGGGGTACTGAACAGGCCTGCTAGCAGCGAAGCGATGTCGGGTTCAAGAAAATTATCAGGTATAAATTTTGATATTGGTCATCAGTGCCCTTCATTTTGTATCGAAAATTATTGGACATGGTAGAGGCATCAGAGTGGAGTAATTGACATCCCTATCGAGGCTATGGATGCTTTCTGGTAGCAGTGGCCCTACCAACAGTATTGGAGCCATTGGCTTGAATATCGTTGCTCTCATAATTAAAATTTGTCACCGGATTTTATCTGAACAGTAAAACATCTGAAGTTGGACTGTGTGATGATTGTTGAAATTTGATTGAGATGCTTGATTTCCTTCAGTTGTTGTTAGATTTTTAATCATTCTAATCAGTCTTGACATGAAATCGTTGGTGATGCAGAGATAACTGCTTCTCCCAGTAAGTCACCACTGTTGGCAGCCCTACATGTTTTTTCTATTTTGAATGACAAATGACACCTCCTGTAGCTGCCTACGCCTCATCCTGTAAATATTACTATTTGAGGGTGATTATTCAGTTATAAAAAATATGTCTGGTTATTCTTGTTTTACTTTTATCTTATGTTTTCATTCTTGATTCATGACTGTAAGCAGGAATCAAGCATTTTAACTTAATTTCGCATTATGACTCTATCCAATGCTTGTTTGCTAAAAAGTTCATTGTGACTTGTATCTACTTCTTATTCAATATTGGGATGATTTTCCTTTTGCGTTTGTTTGAATATCGATATATTACCTATGTTGATTTGCATTTGGACTATAAGCTTGTTCATTTAAATTCTTGATAAATCAAAATTGATATCAAATTTTCAATTTGCATTTGGATTGTAAAAACATATCCATTCCTAACCTTTACAAATCAAGTATACCAATTACATGTCATGGGAATTAAACACACCAGAACCGTATCTTGTACGTCGTTTTAGCTGGCAGGGAGAATTGACAAGCCTCTCATGATGAACTAAGGCCTTGTGTTATGCTCTGTACTCAAAACGTTCATTACCAAAAACGCCCGAATTTCGTGACTCAAACCCTTATGCTTATGTTATGGTTGCGCTGGTGTGTTGCTAGTTTTGTTTCCATGGTATCATCTCAGACTTGCCTCTTTACTGCTACCTCCTAAGGCCATGGTTGGTTCGGGTCGCCTTTGTTACAATCTGTTCGAACCCTTGATGGCCCCTGTCATCCGAATAGAGCTAAATGGCTCTCAAACATTGCTTCTTTATGATGATGTGAGTGAGGATCTGAAGAGCCAGGGGTGGGATATGTTTATTAAGAAGTTCCAGGGGTATAACTTGCAAGTGGCCAAAAAATTGTCCCTTACATATGATGGATACAAAGAAAAGGTGGGTGATATTCAGTTGGAGATCACAGAAGATTTTCTAAGTGAAGCAACAGGACTCCCTCTCACTGGTTAAAAGTGGTTTAAAAATTCGAAATTGGACGAAGTACCCTGGAGTCTTTTCGTCACCTCCAGAAAGATTGACTATTGTGACAAAGTTATTATGGTCTCCCTACTCAAGGTTAGATGGCATGGTCTGTTAGCAGTTTTAAAACAATTTATTACCTGTGAAGGCCGTTATGGCATGGTATTCCTTTACCATGTGCGATTGCTCATGCATTTTATTGGCTTCCACCTAAATATGTCATTTTACCTGCTAAGGAGTTTGTATAAAATGTCAAAGAGTTACAAGAAGCTTAACCTAGATTCTATCCTTTTTCACCATGGTTTGATTAAATTACTGTTGGTTCATCATTTGAAAACCCTGGGTGATGATTGGGACAGGTTTTTACCTTGAAATGGTTTTGTTACAACAAATCCTATAGAAACCCCTGTCATGGATAAGCCTATGATAGAAAAACCTCTTGATTTCTCAAGTGACAAGCCAGAGTTTTTGGATGAAAACCCTCATGAAGGGGTAGTCCTCGATAAAAATTTATGTGATCAACAGGATATTAGTTCTGAGTTTATTAAAAATTTTGTGCATGAACCAATTGTTTTCTCGAACCCTACTGTAAAATCTGGCAGTAAAAACCCTCACAAACAATCAAAGAAGAATCAAGCAATGTTAGGGTTTCATAATAAGAGGGTTGGTCAACTGATTTCAAGGAGTATACGTAATAGATCCAAGCCTCATGTGAGATCGATTGATTCGATCGAGATCCATGAGGATTCTGACTCCGAGATTGAAAGGTTTCTAGCACAGGAAGATATGAATTATTCTGAACCAGACCAACCATTCGATTATGTCAATAATATCCCACCATGTCTAAAAGATAGAAAGGGGTTTACAGGTATTAAGGTCAGTCAAAGGCCGACAGTGGGTAGCGTTGATGTTTTAGCACACAATTACATGCTTCCTCAACAGATTGCCCCTGCTATACATTGGGAAGTTTGCTTGCATTGGATAGGGCAATACTATACATACATCCCCATTCTCCAAGCAAGGATCAAAGCTCTCATGACTCACAATGAATCGTTGGCAAATGAAAACCGTGAACTCAAGGCCAATGCATAGAGACAAGCGAAGCATCTAAAAAGGACAGGCAATATTGTTATAAAAAACGCTAACAGTGTAAAGGTCGTGATAAATTATGAGATACTGTGATCCAATTTTTGTTATTAGTTAAATGGTAAGATTGATTTTTGTTACAGTCATACTTTATTTGTTGTTTTTCTAATCAATTTAGATTTCTATTACCAATAATAAGACTGGCTACAAAATCGAGAGATTTTGTAGCCAGGTCATTTTTTCATATAAATTAAGAAATTGTTAGTTAATGAAATGTTTAACTTGCTCTCATTTCGGGGTTTTTTTCAGGACATGGTGTATCTAATGTTGATCTTATGGGATGGAGCATGCTCGACTTAGTTGATTAGCTATCTCTTTTTGCTTATTTTGTAAATAGGAGAGAACTTTCATAAATTTTGAAGATATAGTTTGATCATTAGTGGCTCTAGGCCCTCTATATTTGTAAGTTTTAGATCTTTTGAGATCTGATCCTATCTTAGAATATAGGAAGTTTAGTTTTCATAAACTCTTTAAATACTCTACATTTTGTAAAGGAAATCATCTTGGCCTAGGGCAGAAGATGGATGAGTGATTCCAAGACTTAATGAAACAACATATATGCATTTTGGCTTTAGCCTTTTGTAAATGATGTTTTCATGTATGTTTTGTTAATCCTGATATACTGATCGGTCTGATAGCTTTAGACTGAATTATATGTTGTGTTTGGGATACATATGTTATAAATATCGTTTATAATTTGCTGCATATAAATACTGTGATCATATCTCCAATTCAAATGATAGGATTTATCTTTGAATTTTAATTGAATGATGAAATGCAATAAGTTATACTCAGATTTATCGTGTTGTAATTATGTGCAACTATAAGATCACAGGGTTCAATTTGTGTTTCCTCCTCTGTCATTAAACCTCAACTGCCAATACATGTTTTGAATTTATTTAAAATAGTCATAAAGTCCATTGCAGATTTCTCTCTTGGGCGTGGCAGTTGGATATTCTTCAGTCATACAGACGCTTGGATACATCTCACAAACTAACTACAGGTTAGCTCCTTTGTGTTTTTCAATCCTGTCATTTACATATTAATGAAACCAGGATGTTTAGTTCAGCTTTTGACTACCTGCATGTCTGCATTTCATAGTTTATTCAATTCAAGATTAGTTAGATTTATAAAGGAAAATAGAAAAGATTTAAATGTTCTTTCTTTATCTACTTCTTAAAAGAAATTATTTTCGCATTGATTTCGTAAGTTTCGATTAAAACTTGCAATTTGTAAATGATGTACATAAATGATATTTGTATATTTTCTGCTTAAATACACCTACAATAGTTATATTAAATCATATGTACATATATAATATATAGTGTCTAGTAATTAGTCAGTTATTTCGTTCTCTTGTTTATTTTCTTTTAGGACTTTAGATTGGCTATCAGAGCCATTAAACCCGACAGAACGAGTTACACCAAACGGCTTGGGTTATTTAGACAACCCCGGACCAGACTCGTTCTTCCAGTTGACGGACGGTCAATTTCGCCCGTCAACACATGGTAAGGCAAGGCATGGCATGGAATGGCAAGGCATGGCATGGCAAGGCAAGTCAAGGCAAGGAAATTCATGGAAAGGCATGGAATGGCAAGGCAAGGCATGGCATGGAAAATAAAGGCATGACATGGTATGACAAGGAATGGAATGGCATGGCATGGAAAGTGAATTAAAGGAAAGGCATGGCATGGCATGGCACAACATAGCAAGGAAAGGCATGGCATGACATGAAAAGGCGAGTCATAGCATGGCATGGAAAAGAAGGGCATGGAATGGCAAGCCATGGCAAGGCAAGTCATGATAGGGCATGGCAAGGTAAGGCATGGCATGGAAAGTCAAGGCATGGAATGGCATGGCAAGGAAAGGTAAGGCATGACTAGGCAAGCAAGGCAAGGAAAGGCAATTAAAGGAAAGAAAGGCAAGGAAAGGAAAGGGAAGGGTAAACATAGTTTTCTAACAACAGAAAAGAACCACAAAATACAAGAATACCATAACAACCATAAAATGAAGCCAAAATTTCAATCATTTATAAATATGAAATATTTTTTTAATTATTCCTTTTACATACCTATGGTCATTCAAGTAGACCATCGAAATCACTTCTCATATTGATGGTCTCCATTAACTTTTTGTGCTCATAGTAAGGAAAGAAGTATTGTACCTTTGATGAGTTCTTACTTGGAATTGTTTGTAGTTGGAGGTTTGTACTAACAACCAAGTTCGTAAATTGGTATACAAATTCACCTGGTCTATAATCTTGAAATACATAACCAACTTTCTTTTGTGTTATTTCATCCTGTGTTAGATATTCTCCTTTAATAACCATCGACCCAATAATAAATTCAATGCCTTCGGAGTCTATTACTGATCGCATGAGGGTTTGTTTTCTCTCTAAAAAACGTGTCATCCAATAATAAGTGCCCCATTCATTACCTCTTGGGGAAACCACTGCGTATATGTGCCTTGAAAAAAATGGAGTACCAACAGATGAGTCCACTAAATGACCAAAGCATAAAACATTGATGATAGTTATTCAAAAATTAATAGAATGTTTCAACGAACCTGGCAGTATGATATTTGAGACATGATCATAATATGTTGAAATATTTTATTGATCCTCCTCCAACTAGGATAGTTCCATAGTTATACGTTGACCAATGGGGAGTGATACACGATCCCATCTATCAACCCATTTTGTTGATTCACAGTCATCCCATTCATTACTACTACATGGACCACAAAATCAAGAGAATTTTCTCATCCATAATTCAACTATTGCATTGTCCAATGTTCAAACTAAATGGAATCCATGAGTGCCTTGGATTGTTTTGCATTCATACCACTATGATCGGTCTACATCAACCACATCCCAAAAATATGTATGTACATGTCCTTTCTTGTGTGATTGGTCTTCATGGGTTCTTATTCTCTCTCCCATTACTGAAGAACATTATTCAACAATGGATTTCACATCTGGAATAAGGGAAGTAGTTGTGAACTTCATTTCTTTCCTATGTAATTCTATTTTTATATTACATGCACCTGCTCCATCATGCTCCCCTTTCCCGTGCCCAGACTCGAAATAGTTCCAAATGTGCGGTACCTTGAGTTTTTTGTGCAACATACACAACCATCGAAATATGCGATCATTTTTGAGCTGGCCTGCACAACCATCTGACCAAATCCAATTTTGATCCATCTATATGTTCTTCTCCTTAAGGTGATTGTAAAAAAACTAAAAGCAATGTTGTACTTAGGCTAAGTCACATCACTGATCATCACTTATGTAGAAGTGATACTCTGTCAATATAACTATGTTTTCTTCGTTATTATCCAACCCATGCCTGTATGTGATATGGACCATTATGGTGACCTTATCTGAGTGATAATATTGGATTTGAATCTCATTTTATGGTTGAAAGGTGTAGTTCTCAGCAAAATCAACCAGTGATAAGACAGTACCAACGAGAGATGTATCTCTGTGTATTCTAAAATGCTCATCCTACCATCAAGCCACATGGACATGTTGAACATATTGTTGTGTCTTTTTGATGAAGTCCTTCATGAAGTCACATACTCGTACTTGGGAAGTCACCAATTGAATATTTTTTTTCCTCCATCAATATCATAAGCAACATCTTTAAAGTTTTGTAAGGAAACCGCCTTCCTTCCCAATTCATACTCATCGCTTACATGGATGCACTTTCTTAGTAATTACATTCCACTACACCTAATACATGTCCCATGTAAGCAATCTTTTTGATAAAATGTACAACCCTCTAGCCTTGTACACAAGATGTTGTGAATAAATTCTCTAGATGACAATGACAACAATATAACTGAGCATTCATGCAAAAGCGTGTTATAAATAAATAAAGAATATATATGTGTGTTTGTATGTGTGTGTGTGTGTGTGATAATAATAACCACACTCAATGTGATATCTACAACAACATGTGTTACGAAATGTGTTTATTCGGACATAGCAAGGATTTCATTTATGGAAATATATTTGGCCCAAGTTAAGTGCACTAAGTATTGTCTTGAATCTCTCATAAAATTGTGTCTGTGTAATGTCAATAAAGTGTTTAATATGGGGTTCATGGTACCTATATCCCCTTCTCAATTTTAGTTCATTTTTTTGGTTGGAAGAAGGCCTGGTGTTCTCATGCCATAAATCTTATGCTTATCCCTTAACTGCTCCAATTAACTTCATGTTAGAATGAGGTATCCTACCAGTGAAGACCCACAAATCTGTTGGGCCACCTGTGTCGAGGCTATCTCGTCTATGAGAATAATTTCTAAGGGTTTTGATATTTCATTTCATGAGATGAGAGGTTTTTTGGAGAAAACGATGTTTTCTTGTGATCTTACTAACAATTAATTGTGATAAGACACCTCGGGATGAATTACGGTATTTAGAAATAGATTTCTTACCAATTCATTGAAAAACATCCACAAGGTTTCTAACATTATGATGACTTGTTTCTAAACTTTTGACTATTTTAATGCCTAAAATTAGACTAACAACAATCAAACTTCTACATTTTAACAAAGCCAAAAATAATTGAGATTTAGTGACATCGGATTTTGGTTCAAAATATTCTTTAATGATTTTATAAGAATGATAACGAATAGCACTGTTAGGTAACTTACCTTCAAGCGATGCTATACCACTTTCATCCACCTGAATGCATTTAGGATTTCTTTGTGGCAAACTACTCAATCTAGATAGGGATGATGAACCCCTATTCTGGCACTCTTGACCTCCCCGTTGTGGAGTTAACAACGTTGCATTTCTTTCCCCTTTGATCACTAGAGGATCAATTATGGGAGGAGAATGGACATTCCCATGACTATTTTATGGATTGTTTGACTGTCTAACAAGAGGTTGCACCACAAGAACTTATTCACCATAATGTTGTGCACCAGTTGCCTCTCTAATTTCATCCATTGTATAATCAAATACAATAAAATCCTCCATCACTTGGTCATCCACAACAACTTGTATTAATGAGATATTGATTGGATTGGTCTCTATTGAACTCCTGCACTTTGCTTGTGGTGATGGAAGAGAAACAAAAACAACATTTATTCCACTAGAAATTGGATTTCCATCTTCTTAAATCTTATGCTTTGACATACGTAACTTTGTCTTTTCTCTTTCTTCTTCTACCTTTTTGATGGGTTTCTCTTTCATCGAGGAATTTCTACCTCGATTCTGTAGGTTCCCTATGTTTAAAGAGAAAAATTGGCTTCTAACCACCCCACCACAAATTTGTCTTGGTATTACACAAGAAGGCACAACTAACAATTCCAATTCCAAGTGGACAAATTTGTCTTGATATTACAAAAGAATATACAACTAACAATTCCAATTCCAAATCCAATTGGACAAATTTGTCTTGGTATTACACAAGAATACACAACTAAAAATTCCAATTCCAATTCCAATTGGATAATTTTTTCTTGGTATTATTCAAGAAGACACAACTAACAATTTCAATTCCAATTGGAAAATTTTGTATTGGTATTACATAAGAAGACACAACTAACAATTCCAATTCGACAAATATGTCCTGGTATTACACAAGAACACACAAATAAGAATTCTAATTCGACAAATTTTTCTTGCTATTACACAAGAAGACACAACCAACAATTCCAATTCCACTTGGACAAATTTGTCTTCCAATTCTTCCCACAATAGTCTTGTAGTAACACAAAATTGTCTATGAATTAAACAACAAGAAAAAAAAGGAAAAAAAACCTATTTAATCTGGCTATTTTGCGTGCAGATATCGAGCTTGTTAGATGTTTTGAGATAAATGAGGTTGAGGACTGTGCTTGGCACATAAAACAACCTAGCAAGAATGTGTGCACATTCCTATAAAGAGCATGCGCACTCTAGGAACGTGCATGTGCTCCTATTGGGAAGGGATGTGAACACAACCTTGAGGATTTCAAGTCACAAGAGTGTGTGAGTGCTCTTAATGCAACAAATATATCATTTATTGTAGACCAAACATCCTTATTATTAAACATGTATATGGGTTTGGGGACAACTAGGACCTAAGGGCTTAGGATTGAAAGTGTTTTGAACCATAGACTAATGGTTAGAGTGCCAAGATTTGGGTGCAAGGGTTGTGGGGCCTTTAACAAGAGGTATATGCATAATTCAGTTAATGCTCGAGTGTGGAGGGGGTTAAGGGTCGAGTATAGGTTATGCCTAATCTTAGATGGAGCTAGGGGGATCTAGGTCATGGTCTAGGTCATGGTCATGGTATAGGTCTAGGTCATGGTCTAAGTCTAGTTCTATCTCTATGTCATAGTCTAAGTCTAGTTATATCTCTATCACATGTTCTAGGTCATGGTCTAAGTCTAGTTCTATCTCTATGTCATAGTCTAAGTCTAGTTATATCTCTATCACATGTTCCAGATCATGGTCTAGGTCTAGATCTAGGTATATGTCATGGTCTGTGGCATGGTCATCATATAGGTCTAGGTCATGGTCATCATATATGTCTAAGTCTTGCCATGTCTAGGTCTTGATATGTCTAGATCTAGGTCTAGGTCTAGGTCTTGACATGTCTAGGTCTAGGTATAGGTCTTGACATGTCTAGGTCAAGGCCATTTATTTCCTTGCGATGTAGAGAGTGGGATAGATAGAGAGGAATAAAGAGAGTGTGAGAGGGGGAGAGGGGAAGAAAAAGAGAGTGTGTGAGAGTGACAGAGAAGGAGAGAGATATTGGGGGTATAAAGTGAGAGAGTGAGAGGAGGGAGGGGAGAGAGGAAAGGGGGGTTATATAGAAGAAAAGAGAGTAAGGTGGAAATATTGGAAGAGAAAAAGGGATGGGGATACAATGAGCGAGAGAGAGAGGGTTAGATGCAAGAGGTAAAGAGAGAAGGGGGTAGATATGGTGATGTAGGAGCATCGTAAGCAAGTCAGCAAAGCAAGCGCAAGAGCAGAGGATAGCTGGATATGCACCAATGCACATTTTGAAGGCATTTTGAATTTGAAAAGATGAAACATTAATGTAATAGTTGGAGGGACGTAATTTCCCTTAAATGTTTTTGGGATTGTAACACAGATCTTGAGCATAGCTCTCCTCTGTTGGTTGGAGGCATTTATTGTAATATATGTAAAGTAGTTGTAGCTTTTATTTTGATTTGATATCTTAGAGTGTAGGAGGGAAAACTCTAGAAAGCTCCCTCGTATGTATTGTATTGTATTATTATCCTTATTCTCATTGTAAGACTTAGAAAGTTGTAGAGCAAGAGAATAGAAGAATAGATATTGTAGAAGATTGTATAAGGAGATAGTTGATGCTATAGAACCCATGTACAGATGCACTTGGATTAATATAAGGAAGATTTGATCCAAATTTCATGGTGTTTTCATGAATTTTGTTTACATCTATTGAATGGTATGTTTACAATTAATACTCAGTCTCTGTTATGCATTTGTTTCAATGTTGTGTGTATGTATGATTTCATTTTAAATGTATGAAGTCTTTGAGAGGGAGAGAATGAGTTTCAATTATTTATCATCCTGAAAATTCCTGCAAGGAGTGCAATGAAAGTCTGCAAAGTCTGCGTTGACAGGTTCTGAGTTTTACCTTAGAAAATCTCAGGAGCGATACCGTTGTTCTCAGACTAGCAGAAGTGTGAGTATATGTAATGATCCCAAGCCATTATGCAAGGATCATCACTATTTTGGTG
This sequence comes from Picea sitchensis, assembly GCA_010110895.2. NCBI lineage: Eukaryota > Viridiplantae > Streptophyta > Pinopsida > Pinales > Pinaceae > Picea > Picea sitchensis. The sequence continues at coordinate 46,812 of SNQJ01S0048697.1, forward strand.
TCTTTTAAAACTTTTTCTGGTTGTGGTATTCCGTCAAACAGTTTGTTGATCTATTTGTTTAGGTGTGTTTATATGTGTGTATGAAGCAAATAACAGAAAGAGATAACCATGGAACATACCTCAACCATATGCAATAATATAGACAAGCCAAAACATCTCAAATCTTCTTTATTCATAAAATAGAGAAACCTACTACAATGAAGATGTCGATCTAGAATGCTCAACAGATGGCCAAGAAGATAGACAATAGATAAGAGCTGCTACAAATTGTTCCCGCTAATACAAAATATGCCTCCAAAGATTGAATAAGAAATGAAGATCAATCAAGTAGATCTGAATGCCAAACTCTCCAGCCGAAGAATGCCACGCTCCAATAGAAAACCGAAACCCTCAATAACTCGGCCCTGCTGCCAAAAGTGTCCAATCGCCCTAACAAATATGCCAATTGATAAATCGAGTGATGGTAAGAACAACCCAGGTGCCCGAATCTCCAAGATCCCTCTCAATCTCTGTAGATCTGAAATCCCCCACTAAATGGTGCGCCCCACTGGATGACTAAAGCCCTAGATAATTCGGCCTCGCTGAAGGAGGCCTCCAAATGCTCTGAAGCTATCCAGAAATATAGATCGGGACACTGCAAGTCACTAGGTGAAGTCTCAGGGTCAGATCTGAAGTGTAACCCCTCCAAACGGACTAGATATGGATCTCAA
>SNQJ01S0048697.1:47531-62763 GCA_010110895.2 Picea sitchensis
AAACCCCCAAGAGATGGGCTCACTAGCTAAAGCCAAATATCAAACTGATAAACATACATGAATCCATGAGAAGAGGCCCTTGCCTTTCCTTTATACTTTTGGCTCACCTTGTCCCTCCAAAGTGACTTTCATTTTATTAATATTTAATTAATTAATTAACCTTTTTACCTCTAAAAAGCTCCTTATCTCTCCTTGTGGCTTCCCTAGCCACTTAAAGTCACTTCTAGCCATCCCATCCTGTAGTGTTGCTTCTCCCGATTCCAATGAGATATTAAATTGAGAGGTTCCTCCAAGTAATGTGCCCAAAATGACCTCTTCAGTGAATTTCATTGACTTATAGCTCAAAATAGTCAAAATCATGGAAATCGTCGGAATGCAACGGAACCAAAGCCAACCTGTGAGGAATGGCTCATAATGATGGAATATGATGAGAAATGTAAGTTGTACCCCACAATGCCTCTCAATAAACCCTGTACTCACTATAAACTCCATCTGGCTACTCTGGTCATCATAGCCCTCTGCACTGTGTTGATGTCCCAAAGTGGGGACATTACAGTATAGCATAGAGTCGTGTAAGAAGTTCACAGGCAGGTTGAAGTCTTATACTTTTCCAACCCAGTGAGGGTTTGAAGGATTTATATTGCAAGGAGCACATATAAGAGGAAGACGTCAGATAACCAAAGGTTATCATGAGTGCCACAAGGAGCACGCGCAAAGAACCCTTGGAATTCTTGAGTTTGCAGTGGAAGCCAAGCTCAGAAGGGATAGAGACTTCAAGGGATTCGAAAAAAAATAGAAGATTGAAGTCACCTCACATAGGTTGACCCTAGAACAATTGACGCCAAGTCCTTTGGCTTGGAGCCATTGAAAATATGAATAGACGGTGGAATTTCTCGGAGGGAGGAATACCGAATTTCCATGAGTTGTTGGATCTAGTAGATCAGTGGGAAGGATAAGGCCGATAACCTTTCAGCACTCACAAGACCAGGAGGAATAGTATCCATTGGATCTGGATCAACAAGAGTCCTTGATTTCTTGAGTTCATATCTCAACATTTCAGAAGTTGGGAGTTGGACCATTGGAATTGCGTTACAAAAATAGTCTCGATATCATGAAACGTGAAGTCACAACACGATCGTGGTTGTCGATCGAGGAGGAGGTACAGGACCATCAAATCTAGTCCTAGGGAGAGGTCCCACATCAGGTTTCAGGGTTTTGTGGATGTGGAGTGTTGGGGTTGTATCACGCAGATACCCCCGAAATCACGATTAGAAAAAGACCTTTTAGGATAAAGGTTGTGGTCACATTAGTTGGTCATGTGGGTAATACGTCGCACCTAGTGCTTGTTTGCACAGGCGTAACTCCTAAGAAGGACCTGTGGTTACAAGTGTGAAGATTCTAGTAGGGAATCAAAGATCCATTTCGACTCAAAGGGAGATTAAGAACGATCCTTGGACCGGGAGGTCAAGCAGAACCTGCTGAGGTACGGGCGTTGCGTCAGGTGGTATCAGAGAACAAATTTTGAACCTCTGTAATAAAGAGCAGATTTGAACAAAGACGCCCAGAAGACGTCAAGACAGACCAATGCCCAATCCATTCATGGAAAGGGATCAAATGAGATAACTTCGTGCTCGATTAGATGCTATGGAGACAACACAGAGACGAGCTACTGATACAGGAGATGTCAGTGAAGCTGAAAGTGAAAATGAGGCTAGAGCCGAAGAAGAATTTGTAGCAAAAGATGTTGCAGAAGAACGTCTATTCAGAGCTATTGCAAGAATAGGTTCTAGAGAAAAATGGACATTTCGATGTATGAAGGAAACGTAGACGTTGAGGAGTTGCTAGATTAGTTTAGAGCTCTGGATAAATACTTCAATTATGAAGATATTGAAGAAGATAGGAAAGTAAAACATGTTGTCACTAGATTCAAAGGGCATGCAACACTATGGTGGGATGAACTGCAAGCTGATAGGCATTGCAAAGGCAAGCAAAGAATCAAAAGTTGGTATATGATGGTAGAAAAGATGAAGGCCAAGTTTATACCCGGAAATTACCAAATCAATCTATTTTTGAGAATGCAGAATTTGAGATAGAAGGGGATGACAGTGAAAGAATACACTGAGGAGTTTTACAGACTCAACATCAGAGTTGGTCATCGTGAGAGTGATGATGAAAAGGTCGCTAGATACATGAATGGTCTGAGATATGACATTCAAGATGAGATGAGCATGGTGACAATCAGAAATGTAGAAGATGTTTATCAGATTGCTCTGAAGGCAGCAGAAAAATTGGCCCGAAAGAAAGGTCAAAGGGGCATAAGTAGAAGTCAAAGCAGAGGCAAATAAATTGCCCAGGATAGAGTGTAGAAGCCCAAAGATGAAGAAAAGAAACCTCATAATCACCCAGAAAGAGGAGTAAGTTCACAAGGAAGAAAATATGCCGATAAGAACACTTTTCCACAAGCAAGAGGAAGAGGCAGAGGCAGAGAAGGTGAGATAAAATGTTTTTTTTGTGGAAAGATAGGACACAAATCTTTTGAATGTCCTGATAGAAAAAGAGATGGAGGAGGTGAATCTCACATTTCAGAAGCGCAAAGGTGAAATGTTGAGGCAGAAGATGCAGAAGGTGGAAGATCCTTAATGATGAGAAAAATTCTCTTGAAACTAGAGAAGGAGGTGGAGAATCCAGTCTAGAGAAACGGTTTGTTTAGAACTGCTTGCAAGACCAAGGATAGGGTATGCAAGGTAATTGTGGACAGTGGAAGTACAGATAATCTAGTATCCACAGAAATGGTGGAGAAATTGGAATTGGAGACAGTCACACATCCAAGCCCATATAAAGTCTCGTGGTTGCAAAAAGGACATCAGGTAACAGTCACTAAACAATGTTTAGTTGAATTTAAGATAGGAGGTTACAGAGATGATATTTTGTGTGATTTTATTCCCATGGATGTATGTCATCTTTTGTTGGGAAGACCATGGAAATATGACAGAAATGTTGTTCATGATGGGAGAAAGAACACATACACCTTAGAGAACAATGGTAGGACACATATGTTGTTGCCAATCGAAGACAAGAAGGAGAAAGAGGAAATGAGCAACACTATACTTCTCATGAGTGGGAAGGAAATTCTAGAGGAAGTCAGGAAAGAAGAAGACATGAAGTTTGTTGTGGTAAGGAAACCTAGAGTTGTTTTAACTAGTACCTCGATAGATGATCTACTGGAGGAAATTCAGGAAATGCTAGAGAATTTCGCGGATATAGTGGTGAACAATTTACCTTGTTCGTTCCCACCCATAAGAAGTATAATCCATCACATCGACCTTATACCAGGAGCGAGTTTACCAAACAAAGAAGTGTACAGATTGACGTCGTAGGAAAATGAAGAGGTTAAGAAGCAATTTTAGGATTTGATGGACAAGGGGTTGATAATAGAAAGCTTGAGTCTATGTGTTGTACCAACAGAGTTAAGTCCAAAGAAGGATGGTCGATGGAGAATGTGTACAGACTCGGGGGCTATAAACAAAATCACCATCAGGTATAGATTTCATTTACCAAGGATGGATAACTTGATGGATTACTTGAGTGGAGAAAAGTTTTTTTCAAAGATTGATTTGAAAAGTGGATATCACTAGATTAGAATGAGGGAAGGTGATGAATGGAAGACAACATTCAAGACAAATGAAGGGATGTATGAATGGCTTGTCATGTTGTTTGGTTTGACGAATGCGCTAAGTACTTTTATGAGGTTAATGAATGAATTCTTGAAAGATGTCATTGGAAAGTTTATAATTGTGTATCTTGATGATATATTGGTCTTGAGTAAGACTGAAGAAGAACATATGAAACACCTAACTCTAGTGATGAGGAGGTTGCAGCAAGAGAAGTTGTTGATAAATTTGAGAAAGTCATCTTTCATGAAGAAGGAGCTTGTTTATTTAGGTTTTGTGATCTCTTCGAATGAGTTGAAGATGGATCCTGAGAAGGTAAAAGAAATCAAAGAATGGCCATCGTCGAAGAATATATTTGAAGTCAGAAGATTCCATGGATTAGCCAGTTTTTATAGGAAGTTCATCATAAATTTTAGTGGAATTTTTGCGCCAATGATGGACACAGTCAAGAAAAGACATAAATTTTTTCATTGGACAGAGGAAGTAGAGAAAAGTTTTAAGCTATTGAAGGAAAAGATAATCGAACAGCCAATTATAGTTTTTCCACACTTTGGTAAGACATTTCAAGTGAGATGTGACGCAAGTGGATTTATGATTGGAGCAGTCTTAAGCCAAGACAATAGATCGATTGCATACTTCAGTGAGAAGTTGAACAACGCCAAGATGAAATATTCCACATATGATAAAGAGTTTTATGTAGTCATACGGGCACTGAAAAAATGGAGGCACTACTTGGTTCCGAAATATTTTTTTTTGTATAGCGACAACCATGCTTTACAATTCATAACTCGACAGGAGAAATTGAACCAGAAACATGTGAAATGGGTTGAATTTACGCATAACTTTACTTTTGTTATAAAGAACATTTTTGGAACTGCTAACAAGGTTGTTGATGCATTGAGCAGAAAATGTTTGATTCGGCAGGAGTTTCATGTGAAGACCTTAGGTTTTGATAGCCTTAAGGATATGTACAGGGATGATTCAAATTTCAGGGACGCTTATGAAGCATGTGAGAATCCTGTTCTGAGAGACAGAAGCCAATGGATTGAATACTTAATCCAGGATGGATTATTATTCAAAGGAAATCAGTTGTGTATCCCAAAGAGTTCTATGAGAGAGAATATTCTGAAGGAAAAACATAGTGGAGGATTGGCTAGAAATTTTAGCCATGACAAAACATTCGTGCAACTAAACAATCTATATTATTGGCCACAGATGAGGACAGATATCAAGAGATTTGTCAACAAATGTCGAATTTTCCAGCACGCAAAGGGGAAGAGACAGAATACAAGATTATATTAAGTATTGTTGGTACCATAAAGGTCGTGGGACGTGGTAAGCATGGATTTTTTGTTAGGACTGCCAAGGACATAGATAGGTTGTGATTCCATATTCGTGGTAGTCGACAGATTTTCCAAAATGGCACATTTCATTCCATGTAAGAAAACCAGTGATGCAACTCACATTGCAAACCTATTTTCAGAGAAGTTGTTCGACTTCATGGCTTATCCAAGAGTATTGTTTCAAATAGGGATACCAAATTCGTTGGTCATTTCTGGAGGACACTATGGAAGAAGCTACAGAAAAAATTATATTTTAGCTCAGCATATCACCATCAGATGGATGGACAGACTGAGGTAGTAAATCAAAGTTTAGGGGACTTGTTGAGGAGTTTAGTAGTTGAACATCACAGTTAGTGGGATCAGATTCTGCCACAAGCAGAATTTGCATATAACAATTCACCAAATAGGAGCATTGGATAGAGCCCATTCCAAATAATGTATGGAATGTAGCCAAGAGGACTATCTGAGTTGAGGAACTTAGAACAGAGTGAGTTCAGAAGTGCTGGAGCAGAAAATTTTGCGACAGATATGCAAGAGCTCCACAGTAACATTAAAGAGCAATTGCAGAATTCCAACCAGGAATATAAGCACTGAGAAGATCAGCATATAAGAGAGCTTCAGTTCAAAGTGGGAGATTTGGTCTTAGCGCACCTAACAAAAGAAAGGTTCCCAATGGGAACATATAATAAACTGAAGATGAAAAAGATAGGTTCGTGTAAAATCATAAGGAAATTCAAAGCAAATTCTTATGAGATAGAGTTTCCAGATGATGTGGGCATATCACCCATATTCAATGTAGAATATATGTATCCTTACAGAATAGATGAAGCTAGAGGATAAGAAGATCAGAAAGAAATTCAATGGGTTAAACAACTCCCTATATATGAAAATCCGCAGATGGAAAAGGTCATTAATCAAAGAGTTAGCAAAAAGACCCGGAGAAAGACATATTTTGAGTATTTGGTCAAATGGAAGGGACACCCAATTGAGGATTCCAGTTGGGAAAGCAAAGCGGAGATCCAGAAGCATGGACAGATGGTGCAAGAGCTCGTGAACAGGAGTTCATGAATTTTTCAGCCAAAGGAGTATGATGCAGGAGCATTGTAAGCAAGCCAGCAAAGCAAGTGCAAGAGCGGAGGACAGCTGGATATGCACCAGCGCACATTTTGAAGGCATTTTGAATTTGAAAATATGAACATTAATGTAATAGCTGGAGGGTCGTAATTGCCCTTAAATGTTTTTGGGATTGTAACACAGATCTTGAGCGTAGCTCTCATCTGTTGGTTGGAGGCATTTATTGTAATAAATGTAAAGTATCTGTAGCTTTTATTTCGATTTGATAACTTAGAGTGTAGGAGGTAAAACTCTAGAAAGCTCCATCGTATGCATTGTATTGTATTATTATCCTTATTCTCATTGTAAGACTTAGAGAGCTATAGAGCAAGAGAATAGAAGAACAGAGATTGTAGAAGGTTGTATAAGCACATAGTTGATGGTATAGAACCCATGTACAAATGCACTTGGATTAATATAAGGAAGCTTTGATCCAAATTTCATGGTGTTTTTATGAATTTTGTTTACATCTATTGAATGGTATGTTTATAGTTAATACTCAGTCTTTGTTATGCATTTGTTTCAATGTTGTGTGTATGTATGATTTCATGTTAAATGTATGAAGTCTTTGAGAGGGAGACAATGAGTTTCAATTTTTTCTCGTCCTGAGAATTCCTGCAAGTAGTGCAGTGAAAGTCCACAAAGTGTGTGTTGACAGGTTTTGATTTTTACCTCAGACAAGCTCAAGAGAGATATCATTGTTCTCATACCAGCAGAAGTGTGATTATAGCATAGAGTCGTGCAAGGAGTGCACAGGCAGGTTGAAGTCTTATACTTTTCCAACCCAGTGAGGGATTGAAGGATTTATGTTGCAAGGATCGCATAGAAGACTAAGACGTCAGATAACCAGAGGTTATCATGAGTGCCACAAGGAGCGCGCGCAAAGAACCCTTGGAATTATTGATTTTGCAGTGGAAACCAAGCTCAGAAGGGATAGAGACTTTGAGGGATTCGAAAAAAAATAGAAGATTGAAATCACCTCATAGAGGTTGACCCCAAAAGAACTGACACCAAGTCCTTTGGCTTGGAGCCATTGAAAATCTGAACGAACGGTGGAATTTCTGGGAGGGAGGAATACTGAATTTCCGTGAGCTGTTGGATCTAGTAGATCAATGGGAAGGATAAGGATGATAACCTTTTAGCGCTCACAAGCCTAGGAAGAATAGTATCTGTTGGATCTGGATCAATGGGATTCGTTGATTTCTTGAGTTTAGATCTCAACATTTCGGAAGTTGGGAGTTGGAGCATTGGGCTTGCATTACACAAATAGTCCCGATATCATGAAACGCGAAGTCACGACGCAATCACGGTCGTCGATCGAGGAGGAGGTATAGGACCGTCAGATCTAGTCCTGGGGAAAGGTCCCACATCGGGTTTCGAGGTTTCGTGGATGTGGAGCGTTGGGGTTGTATCACGCCAATATCCTCGAAATCGCGATTAGTGAAATACCTTTTCGGATAAAGGTTGTGGTCACATTAGTTGGTCACATGGGTAACAGTTCATGCCCAGTGCTTGTTTACATAGGCGTAAATCCTAAGAAGGACCTGTGGTTACAAGTGTGAAGATTCTACTAGGGAATCAAAGAGTTGTTTGGGCTCAAAGGGAGATTAAGAATGGTCCTTAGACTAGGAGGTCAAGCAGAACCTGCTAAGGTATGGGTGTTGCGTCAGGTGGTATCAAAGCACAGATTTTGAACCTCTGTAATAAACAACATATTTGAACAATGTCACCCAGAAGATGTCAAGACAGCCCAATGCCCGATCCAGCTGTGGAAAGGGAAATGAGAGAAATTTGTGTTTGATTAGATGTTATGGAGACAACACAAAGACGAGCTATTGATACAACAGATATAAGTGAAGCTAAAAGTGAAAATGAGGCTAGAGTCGAAGAAGAAGTTGTAGCCGAAGACATTGCAGAAGAACGTATATTCAGAGTTGTTGCAAGAATAGGTGCTAGAGAAAAAATGGACATTTCGATGTATGAAGGAAACTTAGACGTTGAAGAGCTAATAGATTGGTTTAGAGCTCTAGATAAATCCTTCGATTATGAAGATATCGAAGAATATAGGAAAGTAAAACATGTTGTCACTAGATTGAAAGGGCATGCAGTACTATGGTGGGATGAATTGTAGGTTGATAGGCGTTGCAAAGGCAAGCAAAGAATCAAAATCTAGGATAGGATGGTAGCAAAGATGAAGGCCGAGTTTATACTCAGAGATTACCAAATCAATCTATTTTGGAGAATGCAGAATTTGAGACAGAAGGGGATGACAGTGAAGGAATACACTGAGGATTTTTACAGACTCAACATCAGAGCTGGTCGTCGTGAGAGTGATGATGAAAAGGTCGTCAGATACATGAATGGTCTGAGATATGAAATTTAGGATGAGATGAGCATGGTGACAATCAGAAATGTAGAAGATGCTTATCATATTACTCTGAAGGAAGAAGAAAAATTGGCCCTAAAGCAAGGTCAAAGGGGCAGAGGTAGAAGTCGAAGCAGAGGCAAAGAAATAGCCCAGGATAGAGTGCAGAAGCCCAAAGATGAAGAAAATAAACCTCATAATCACCCAGAAAGAAGAGGAAGTTCACAGGGAAGACAATATGTCGATAAGAACACTTTTCCGCGAGCAAGAGGAAGAGGCAGATGCAGAGGAGGTGAAATAAAATGTTTTTTTTGTGGAAAGATAGGACACAAATCTTTTGAATGTCCTGATAGAAAAAGAGATGGAGGAGGCAAATATCACATTTCAGAAGCACAAAGGCGAAATGTTGAGGCAGAAGATGCAGAATGCAGAAGATCCTTAATGATGAGGAAAATTCTCTTGAAACCAAAGAAGGAGGTATAGAATCCAGTCCAGAGAAACAGTTTGTTTAGAACTGCTTGCAAGACCAAGGATAGGATATGCAAGGTAATTGTGGACAGTGGAAGCACAGATAATCTAGTATCCACAGAAATGGTGGAGAAGTTGGAATTGGAGACAGTCACACATTCGAGACCATATAAAGTCTCATGGTTGCAAAAAGGACATCAGGTAATAGTCACTAAACACTATTTAGTTGAATTTAAGATAGGAGGTTACAGAGATGAGATTTTGTATGATGTTATTCCCATGGATGTCTGTCATCTTTTGTTGGGAAGACCTTGGCAATATGACAGAAATGTTGTTCATGATGGGTGAAAGAACACATACACCTTAAAGAAGAATGGTAGGACACATATGTTGTTGCCAATCGAAGACAAGAAGGTGAAAGAAGAAATGAGCAACACTATACTTCTCATGAGTGGGAAGGAACTTCTGGAGGAAGTCAGGAAAGAAGACGACATGCAGTTTGTTGTGGTAAGGAAAACTAGAGTCATTTTAACCAGTAACTCGATAGATGATCTACCGGAGGAAATTCAAGAAATGCTAGAGAATTTCGTTGATATAGTGGTGGACGATTTACCTTGTTCGCTCCCACCCATCAGAAGTATAAGCCATCACATTGACCTTATACCAGGAGCGAGTTTACCAAACAAAGCAACATACATATTGACGTTGCAGGATAATGAAGAGGTTAAGAAGCAAGTCTAGAATTTTATGGACAAGGGGTTGATAAGGGAAAGCTTGAGTCCATGCACTGTACCAACAGTGTTAAGTCCAAAGAAGGATGGTGGATGGAGAATGTGTACAGACTCAAGGGCTATAAACAAAATCACCATCAGGTATAGATTTCCTTTACCGAGGATGGATGACTTGATGGATTGCTTGAGTGGAGCAAATGTTTTTTCAAATATTGATTTGAAAAGTGGATATCATCACATTAGAATGAGGGACGGTGATGAATGGAAGACAACATTCAAGACAAATGAAGGGTTGTATGAATGGCTTGTCATGTTGTTTGTTTTGACGAATGCGCCAAGTACTTTTATGAGGTTAATGAAGAAGTCTTGAAAGATTTCATTGGAAAGTTTGTAATTGTGTATCTTGATTATATATTGGTCTTCAGTAAGACTGAAGAAGAACATCTGAAACACCTAACTCTAGTGATGAGGAGGTTGTAGCAAGAGAAGTTGTTGATAAATTTGAGAAAGTCATCTTTCATGAAAAAGGAGCTTGTTTATTTAGGTTTTGTGATCTCTTCGAATGAGTTGAAGATGGATCCTGAGAAGGTAAAAGCAATCAAAGAATGGCCATCACCGAAGAATATCTTTGAAGTCAGAAGCTTCCATGGATTAGCCAGGTTTTACAGGAATTTCATCAGAAATTTTAGTGGAATTTATGTGCCAATGATGGACACAGTCAAGAAAAGACATAAATCCTTTCATTGGACAGAGGAAGTAAAGAAAAGTTTTAATCTATTGAAGGAAAAGATAATCGAACAGCCAGTTTTGGTTTTGTCGGGCTTTGGTAAGACATTTCAAGTGAGATGTGACGTAATTGGATTTGCGGTTGGACCAGTCTTAAGCCAAGACAATAGACCGATTGCATATTTCAGTGAGAAGTTGAACGATGCCAAGATGAAATATTCCACATATGATAAAGAGATTTATGCAGTCATACAAGCGCTGAAGAAATGCAGGCACTACTTTGTTCTGAAAGAATTTGTTTTGTATAGTGACAACCATGCTTTACAATTCATAACTCGATGGGATAAATTGAACCAAAAACATGCGAAATGGGTTGAATTTATGCAGAACTTTACTTTTGTTATAAAGCACATTTCTGGAACTGCTAACAAGGTTGTTGATGCATTGAGCAGGAAATGGTTGATTCTGCAGGAGTTTCGTGTGAAGACCTTAGGTTTTGATAGCCTTATGGATATGTACAGGGATGATTCAGATTTCAGGGATGCTTATGAAGCATGTGAGAATCTTGTTTTGAGAGACAGAAGCCAATGGATTGAATACTTAAAATAGGATGGATTATTATTCAAAGGAAATCAGTTGTGTATCCCGAAGAGTTCTATGAGAGAGAATCTTCTGAAGGAAAAACATAGTGGAGGATTGGTTGAACATTTCGGCCATGACAAAATGTTCGTGCAACTGAACAATCTATATTATTGTCTAGGGATGAGGAAAAATGTCAAGAAATTTTTCAACAAATGTCAAATTTGCCAGCACGCAATGGGGAAGAGATTGAATACATGATTATATCAACCATTAACGATACCAGAGATGTCATGGGACGCAGTAAGCATGGATTTTGTGTTAGGACTACCAAGGACACAGATAGGTTGTGATTCCATATTCATGGTAGTCGACATATTTTCCAAAATGGCACATTTCATTCCATGTCAGAAAACCAGTGATGCAACTCACATTGGAAACCTGTTTTTCAGAGAAGTTGTTCGACTTCATGGCTTACCCAAGAGTATTATTTCATACATGGATACCAAATTCGTTGGTCATTTCTAGAGGACACTATGGAAGAAGCTGGGGCCATAATTATCTTTTAGCTTAGCATATCACCCTCAGACATATGGACAAACTGAGGTAGTAAATCAAAGTTTAGGGACATTGTTGAGGAGTTTAGTAGCTGAACATCACAGTCAGTGGGATTAGATTCTGCCACAAGCGGAATTTTCATATAACGATTCACCAAACAGGAGCACCAGACAGAGCCCATTACAGATAATGTATGGAATGCAGTCGAGAGGAGTATCTGAGTTGAGGAACTTAGAGCAGAGCGAGTTCAGAAGTGTTGGAGAAGAAGATTTTGCAGCAGAGATGAAAGAGCTCCATAGTAAGATTAAAGAGCGATTGTAGAATTCCCACTAGGAATATAAGTGCCGAGAAGATCAACATAGAAGAGAGATTTAGTTCGAAGTGGGAGATTTGGTCTTAGCGCACCTAATAAAAGAACGGTTCCCAAGGGGAACTTATAATAAACTGAAGATGAAAAAGATAGGGCCATGTAAAATCATAAGGAAATTTGAAGCAAATGCTTATGAGATAGAGTTTCCAGATGATGTGGGCATATCACCCATATTCAATGTAGAAGATTTGTATCCTTACAGAACAGATGAAGCCAGAGGAGAAGAAGATCAGAAAGAAATTCAATGGGTTAAACAACTATCTATATCTGAAAATCTGTGACTAGAAAAGGTCATTGATCAGAGATTTAGCAAAAAGACCCAGAGAAAGACATATTTTGAGTATTTGGTCAAATGGAAGGGACACCCGATTGAGGATGCCAGTTGGGAAAGTGAAACAGAGATCTAGAAGCATGGACAGACAGTGCAGGAGCTCATGAATAAGAGTTCATGAAATTTTCATCTAGAGGAGTATGATGTAGAAGCATCGTAAGCAAGCCAGCAAAGCAAGCGCACAAGCGGAGGACAGCTGGATATGCACCAGAGCACATTTTGAAGGCATTTTAAATTTGAAAAGATGAAACATTAATGTAATAGTTGGACGGACGTAATTTCCCTTAAATATTTTTGGGATTGTAACACAGATCTTGAGCGTGGCTCTCATCTGTTGGTTGGAGGCATTTATTGTAATAAATGTAAAGTATTTGTAGCTTTTATTTTGATTTGATAGCTTAGAGTGTAGGAGGAAAAACTCTATAAATCTCCCTCATATGTATTGTATTGTATTATTATCCTTATTCTCATTGTAAGACTTAGAGAGTTGTAGAGAAAGAGAATAGGAGAACAGAGATTGTAGAAGGATGTATAAGAAGATAGTTGATGCTATAGAACCCATGTATAGATGCACTTGGATTAATATAAGGAAGCTTTGATCCAAATTTCATGGTGTTTTTATGAATTATGTTTACATTTATTGAATGGATTTTTTATAGTTAATACTCAGTCTCTGTTGTGCATTTGTTTCAATGTTGTGTGTATGTATGAGTTCATGTTAAACGTATGAAGTATTTGAGAGGGAGAGAATGAGTTTCAATTGTTTCTCGTCCTGAGAATTCCTGCAAGGACTTCAATGAAAGTCTGCAAAGTGTGCGTTGATAGATTCTGAGTTTTACCTCAGACAAGCTTAGGAGAGATATTGTTGTTCTCATAACAACATAAGTGTGAGTATAGCATAGAGCCGTGCAAGGAGTGCACAGGCAGTTTGAAGTCGTATACTTTTCCAACCTAGTGAGGGGTTGAAGGATTTTTGTTGAAAGGACTGCACAGAAGAGGAAGACGTCATATAACCAGAGGTTATCGTGAGTGACACAAGGAGCACACACAAAAAACCCTTGGAATTCTTGAGTTTGCAGTGGAAGCCAAGCTCAGAAGGGATAGAGACTTCGAGGGATTCGAAAAAAAACAGAATATTGAAGTCACCTCACAGAGGTTGACCCCAGAACAACTGACGCCAAGTCCTTTGGCTTGGAGCCATTGAAAATCTGAATGGATGGTGGAATTTCGTGGAGGGAGGAATACCGAATTTCCATGAGTTGTTGGATCTAGTAGATTAGCGGGAAGGATAAGGCTGATAACCTTTCAACACTCACAAGCCCAGGAGGAATAGTATTCATTGGATCTGGATCAATGGGAGTCGTTGATTTCATGAGTTCAAATCTCAACATTTCGGAAGTCGGGTGTTGGAGCATTGGGTTTGCGTTACACAAATAGTCTCGATATTGCAAAACGCGAAGTTGCGACATGATCGTGGCCATCGATCGAGGAGGAAGTACAAGACCGTCATATCTAGTCCTGGGGAGAGGTCCCACATCGGGTTTCGGGGTTTCATGGATGTGGAGTGTTGGGGTTGTATCACGCCAATACCCCCGAAATAGCGATTAGCGAAATACCTTTTTGGATAAAGGTTGTGGTCACATTAGTTGGTCACATGGGTATAAGTTTGTGCCTAGTGCTTGTTTTCACATGCATAACTCCTAAGAAGGACTTGTGGTTAGAAGTGTGAATATTCCAGTAGGGAATCAAAGAGTTGTTTCGGCTCAAAGGCAGATTAAGAACGATCCTTAGACTGGGAGGTCAAGAAGAACCTGTTGAGGTAGGTGTGTTACGTCAGATGGATTATTTGAGAGTGTGAGAGGGTGGGAGAGGGATACCAAGAGGGGGGGTAGAGAGGGAGAGATGGGAGAGAGATAGTAGATGTAGGAGAGAGAGAGAGAGAGAGAGAGAGAGAGAGAGGAGAGATAGCGGGAGGGAGGGGGAGAGAGGGACAGTGGTAGAGAGAGAGTGAGAGAGAGTACATATAGATAAGTGTTTCGTCATACATAATCTATGGCTTGTCGAACATTGATTGCGAACAATATAAAATCAAGGAAATTTAACCTTTTATGATTATTACCAGGTTGTAAATGGCCAATGACAATAATCTAATATTGAAGAATGTACAAATAGATAAGTGTTCCAATAATACATAATCTATGCCAATCTCATAAGAAAAAATATCAATCGTGGATTTTCTGATAATATAAAATCAAACAATGGGAAATACCAGAGACACATGAGAAAACCTCACAATGAAATAAAATCAAATCACCAAAAAGATAAGAAATGTGAAAGATAAAATGATTTCAAAACAAATTAAGAAAAACATTCAAATAAGGATAAATATTCCATATAAAGAATATTGAATCCACTAAAATATTATGCTTATATTAAAATAAAATAAAAAACATAATCAACATACCATAATCATCATTAAACCATGTGAAATCATTGTTAAATTGTAGGTGAACAGTCATATCCATAAAATATCATTATTAAACACGAGGTATAGGCATAGTGCATTTAGGGATTGTGTGTGGACGGGGTTAAGGGTAGAGTATAGGTTATGCCTAGGATTAGATGGAGCTAGGGGGGTCTAGGTCATGGTATAGTTCAAGCTCTAGGTCATGGTCTAGGTCTAGTTCATGGTCTAGGTCATGGTCATATTCATATAAGTACTCATATAAGTACTCCACTGGAAGAAGAATAAAAACTTAACACTCACCTTACATGCGAGGCTACATTTCTTTTTTGCACATATCCTTTATTCATTGTGAGTCCTACCTCGCATTTAGAAGACATTTGCATTTCTTTAACGTCTACGAATGAAATAATAAAATAGAACTCACTCATATTTCTGGTAAATATTTTATCAAAAAATAAAAAAAATTATGGTAACTACCTACCTCCACCATCTTAGTCATCCATCCGTGAC
>SNQJ01S0048698.1:1843-15233 GCA_010110895.2 Picea sitchensis
GGCTGGACTAGGGATTCGAATCCAACTACCTTCCAAGAATGAAAAGATGCTTCCCCCATTCATCTCAACAGTTTAACAACCACCCATAATAGGTAGCGCTCCCTCAAAAGGGCCATCAGAGCGTTTTGGTGCTCCCTAGTAAGCTTTAGGGGGTGCCAACGCTCTCAAAATCTATAACGCTCCCTTAAAAGGGTCAGGGGAGTGTTATAACTCTCCCTGACAGTGTAAGGGGGAGCGTCGGCGCTCCGAGATAGTGTAAGGGGGAGCGCTCCCCTCCAAAAAATCATTTTTTGAGGTGCTTTCAGATGGAAAAAGGTTTGCAAGCCTGTTGACTCATTTCTCCTCTTCCAAATCAGATGTTTGAGGTGTTTCAAGTGTCTTTCTCATGTCGTTATAGGCATGACATAGGCATCATGGCAATATGCTTTCTTTGACACCTGCGACACTTGTGAGCAACATGCGACACGTGCAACTTTGTGAGCAAAATGCGACACTTGCGACCTTTGTAATGACGACACTTGCGACACTATCAAAGAGAGTAATTTTGACGTGTAACATCTTCTTATTTAATTCTCACCTGGTGATAACCTAAACTGAGGTCAATCTTAGAGAATATTTTTTCATCTTTCAGCTGGTCAAAGAGTTCATCTATCCTTGGCAAAGGATACTTGTTCTTTAAAGTTACAATATTTAACTACATGAAGTCAATACAAAGTCTCAACTTTCCATCCTTTTTCTTCACAAATCATACTGGGCACCCTAGGGTGACACACTTGTGCGTATATACCCTTTGTTCAAAATATCTTCAAGTTGCATTTGCAATTCCTTCAGTTCTCGTGTACTCATCCTGTAAGGGGTCTTGGATATTAGGGTTTCTCCAAGCATCATATTGATGGAAAAATCAATATCTCTCTTGGGTGGAAATATCGGTATTTCTTTAAATACATCTTCAAACTCCTTTAGGACTTCATAATATTCAATACTTGGCACCTTATCTTTAGGTGTCTCTTCCATATGTGTTGCAAATATTTGACACCCTTTCCTGAAAATTTTCTTCAATTGAAAAGTTGAAACTTCTATTATGGTTACTTCCCTAGGAATTCCTTGAATTGTCCTTAAGTTCCCTTCCTCATCCAAACAGGAAATTCCTTATTATAACAGTCTAGGACAACATGATGTTGGTCCAACCAATCCATATCGATTATGCAGTCATATGATCCCAAAGGTATGATATTCAAATCTGCCCTTGTGCTTATTCCATTCATGTCTATTGGGCATGCCTTAACCATCTCATTAATCTTTGTTTTAGCTCTTGAAGATAGATTCACTAACCAAGGTTTTCCAAGCTTGATTCTTGGAAATTGAAATCTTTCCACGATCTTAGGATCTAGATAACTATGACTAGCTCCTGAATCAATTAAAATAGAAACGGTTTGGTTCTTGATCTTACCTTCCACTTCAATCATAAATGATTGAAACTCATATTCCTTGTTATCCAAGGCTGCGTAGATCCTAGGTACATTTCTTCGCATGTCCTCCACTATTTTATCTTGTTGTACATTGTGAACAATCCTCACTTTTTCACCTCTGTGAGGGAAATCTCTATACATATGATCTCCTCCAAAACATCCAACATTGAATAGGTGGTTTCCTTGGTATGTTCCTCATTGTCTCCATCATTCTGGGTTCTTTAGAGGCTGGTTGTCCCTGAGAATTATTTCTGAAGAATGGTGGATTGGTTCCCTTCTTCCTCTGGCCCATCTTACTTTTCTTTTTGCCTTCCCATGCCTTTTGGAAAGTTGGTCTTCCTCTATGTTGATCATAAATGAACTTATCCATCCTTATGCTTTCCTACATTGTATTGGGTTCACCATACTGTATCTTATCATTGATAAATGATGGTATCCCACTCATGTACCTATGAATCTTAACTTGTTCATCCTTTATGAAAGAAACATATTTGAGCAGCTCTAAAAGCCTTCTTTCACAATCATCTGTGGTCATACTCCCAACCTTGAGTTCAAAGAACTCCTTCATTTTCTTATAATAGTTACGTTTGGTCAAGTATTTATTTTGAATATACCTCTTTAATTCCCTTCAAGTAACCTTCTTCTCATCAATGCACTGCACCTTCACAAATTGGTCCCACCACATTGATGCTTTTCCTTTGAGATGATAGATGGAAATTCTTCCTTCTTCTTGTGAGGAGTAATTATGTAACTAGAAGTACTTCCTCATTCCCAACATCCAGGTCTCTGCATCCTCATTCTTTTTGTGTTCACCATCAAATGTAGGAGCCTTGATATTATTCATCTCTCCATGTATCTCATCTACCCTAGACCTCCTCTTATTATTTCTGACAGGTGATGGACTTGAGCTATTGTCTGCTCTGCTAGTTGAATGTATTTCAGAGTGATGGTGATGAATTCCAACACTTCTTGTTATTCTCCTCTCATCATGAGGTATGTGACTCCCTTATTTTCTTGAATCAGTCTCCTTATCCATATTCTTCTCTATTATGTCCAAGATCTGCATTAACTTGATGTTGAAGCCTTTTTTTTGCTCCTTGGATTTCATAATCCTCTCATTATCAAATTTATAACTATGGACATCATTTTGTAGACTTTTTATGGTGTCTACCAAGTTCATTCTTCCCTCCTTCCCTTCTTTGTGTCCATTTGAATTCGAACCTTCATTACCCATACTGACATATAACCCCCTGACTTCATCTTCATGGTTGTAAGTCCTATGTGTATATTCCATATTGTTGATATATTTGTTGATCTTTTTTTGATATAAATTTTGTTAACTCTACAAAATGTGCGTTCAACAAGATTTGTTAGACTAATAATTAGGAAAACTATAAAAACTAGGCACACTTATGTTCCATGAGAGTATAAAAATTCCTTTCTTATGATTCCTTGTGAATTTAAAAGTCCAATTTATTTTTTTGGGTGGGTATATAGACTCTTCTTTCCAATACCCTTCCAACACCTGCTTCCTTTCTCAATTCTGAGTCTTTACCATAAATTTATGGTCATTTAAATATTACCCATTAATTATTTCTGCTCCTCCCTCATCCAGGTGCAAATCTGAACTATATTTATGCATATTTGTACCTGTCCTTTTGGATTTACCCCAACTAGGTTCCTTCATCATCATATTTTGGACAAATTTTCCAAGTTTCACATTTATCTGGGTTCTGCGATGCTAAATACAACCTACTGAAGTTTCAACCCAATTAATATTTTTGTCCCTGAAGCTGCATGTGCCTTCTATGCCTTCTTAAACATTTTTAATGTGCCAAAAATTTAATTTGACTTCATGGTTTTCATCTATTGTCCAATATATTTCCATTGACTTCTCTTGTGCTCCAATCTGATTCCGGAGCATGAACTTATGGCCCTTAGAAGTTAACTGGGTCTTAAAATTTACCCTTCATTGTTTGACATGTAGCGTTCTCATAACAACTCCATTTGACTAACGGTTTAGACTGCTAGAAATCTCTCTCCAAGCTCTTTCATTTTAGTTACAAAGCTAAAGTGTACCTTTCCATACTTTGTTATCATGGTTTTTGAGTAGCTAAAAACACTGTTTAGGGCCTTAAAAATGCCCTGCAAAAAGATGACCTGGAAAATGATGAAATTTTCCAGAAATTTTTATTAATTTATGTTAATTTTAGCCACAATATGTTAACGATGATGATGACATTGCAAATGATTCAACCTGAAACCTCTAGACGTATTCCATGTCAGATCCCTTGCACAATTGGCTCTGCCCCATCGACCTCTTACCTCTTATTCCTTCTCTTTCCCCCTTCATTACTTAATTTTAATTTTTCGGGATCCACAACCCTTGGTTTCCATGTGGAAAATTTATATTGGGTCATGGGGATGGAAGGGCCCCATCCCCCACCCATATACCTTGGTTCACAAAGTTGCCGGAAAACCTGATTGGACAACAGATATTTGGAGGTCGTCGGCGGTGATCGACAACTCCCAACGCATTTCAGGCCCCCTTGCCTCACCAAACTTTAACACATGGGGTAGGGGCCAAAATAATTAACCATGGTTAATTTCATGGCGACATGTTGTGCATCAGATAATTTTGTCCTCTCGGCTTGTGGTTAATGTAACCACCCCAGACCCCCCGAAACTCATATGGGGTGACGCGTGTCTTGGGCTTGGGTCCCACCGGGTAGGAAATTGTCGCCAACGTCTGCACTTGCGACACCTTCCACCTCTATCACACCTCTTTCCATGTACCTAACACCATGGTAGTATATGTCACCTGGCCCCCACATCTTGCTGACGTTAGCATACAGAAAAATACCCAAATTTTTCCAATTTTTCTAAAATTTCCTATTTTTCCGAAATGCCCAAAATTGCTCAATTTCAAAATTTATTTTTTTGGGGCGGCCGTAGAAACTTTGTAATAAATATTTGTTTGGTCAATTTCGTCCCTGTAACCATCAATTTGACTCCAACACCCATACATATTCTTTTGCACATCAAATTCCTCATGAATTTTAACAATAGAATTTGGGGCTTTTGCCCCAAAACACCCAATTTTTCCATAGCGCTCTACAACATGAAATTTGGCCAATTTGCAGGCTCAAATTTACCCAATTTGAGATTAAATTTGGAAATTTTAATTCCAAGGTTTGATTCTTCCATAAACCTATGAAAGTTTCCCAATTTCATTGTAAACATTTTGGCGAACAATTTGCAAATGAACTCTTACTGACATTTTGTCAAACAGTTTGCTTGTAACCTTTGTAATTTCACTTATGCGCTCTGCTAAATGGCCCATGCAGGCTCAATGTTGAAAATTGGAGCTCTAATACCACATTGTAGCATCCACAGAACCCTACTAAGCTATGCCACTTAAAATTTCAAACTCTAATACTAATTTAATTCATAAAAATACTCTACAAATGCACAGATTCATACAAAATAATAACAAAATATAAATGCATCTTACTCAGGAAAACCCATGAAAATAAATGCATAAATATTAACAAAACACATAAATTAACACACAATTGACACTTATATTTGATAAAAAGAACACAAACTACATGCAGAACTTCCACATTCCTCCCAGCCTTAGACCACATTGCTCAAAACTTTCAATTGTTGGACATATTGTCATTGATGTCAACAGTCGATGAACTACCAAAGATGAACTAACAGTGATGATCTATTATTAATGATGAACTACTAGAGATGAGATTGTCATTGATGTCAATAGTATATCCATCAGCAGAAGATGTCAAGTAGTATGCAGAGATCGAAAGTGCAAGCTCAGGAGGAGGAGCGAACAATATGAAGATCAAAGATCAGAAGCAAAAGTGCATTGCACAGTATATCAGAACAAGTGAACAATATGAAGAAATTTGTGATTATTGTTGATCACGATAGGATCAACAATCCTATGATAAAAGATTAGGAGGGTTAGAAAACGTAGATATGAAATCTCAGAAGAGATGGTGCATTGAAACTCAGTAGATATGTGTAGAATCAGATCATGTCGCTANCAATTTTTCATTTATTAATGAAAACAGAAGTTTGACACAGTATTTTATCATGGAACCCAAATGGGAAAACCACAAATTCTTTTCTATTAAATGCAAAAAAAAATTTACATGTTACATAGAAGGAAGATGTACTTCCTCTTTGATTACCACCAATTGATCAGGATGCACCCACACCCTTTTTTACCAGCACCAACTAGTAGGAGGCTACGACCCCCTTGTTTAATCAGCTACAACTGATAAGGAAGCACCAAATCCCTCTGCAGGAACCAACCTGCCCTTGCACCACCCAACCACCCTTAATACATAGGTATTTGTATTTCTTCCTGGACTCTACTTTAGTTATTGATCTTCTGACTAGAACTGCAGATACACTTTCTTCTCACCACTTTTTCTTGTTTAGATAATCTTCAAACTGGTGTGAAATTTAAAACAACGTGTCCCTTTATT
Organism: Picea sitchensis; assembly: GCA_010110895.2. Taxonomy (NCBI): domain Eukaryota; kingdom Viridiplantae; phylum Streptophyta; class Pinopsida; order Pinales; family Pinaceae; genus Picea; species Picea sitchensis. The sequence goes on from SNQJ01S0048698.1 coordinate 7,830, forward strand.
TGAACCATTGTACCTTTTCATTTAAAATGATAATTTAAACTTTAATTAATATCATTTTTCTTTTTATTCTTTATTCATATTTTCACGATTTATTCTCTTTTAATCATGACTTTGTATCGATTCATTTTCGTCATAAATTGATCATAGTCATGGATCAATTTAGTCCTTTATACTCAATGCCTAATCTCTGTTATATTTACAGAGACAAGATTCCATGAAGGCTCTTCCTTCAAACCATCACATATGACCATGCGTTACATAACCATGGGATTTACCAATTATAGCGACATGTTATAATTTTCTTTTAATATTCTTATAGCATATGACCAACGGAGGTGACCGAATGCTAAGCTTGAATGAGTTCTTGAGCACTTTACCAAAAAAACAATCGTGATTCAATCTCCTGACGAGATGGACGGATAACAGGATTTTGGTGTTTATTCCTTCGAGTCTTCATAACTTCCAACTCTCCAAAACTATAGAAAACATAGAACACCTAACGTGTGTCCCTTTCAGAGTTTCGGTGTTTGGGACTTTGTGCTTTTAGAGTATTTTCTTATGATGCAAAAAATCCCAAGATGAAAACTCCCAACATGACGTATACTTGCTAACGTCACAAGAAGACTTGACACGTGCCAATTACCTGCCACGTGCCGATTACCTGCCATGTGTCATTCAAATCCATGGTTTGCATGTGCCTGAAATGCCATATTAACTTGACACTTCTCAGTGTCTGAGTATGCCACGTGTCCTTGCTTACATGGATCTTTCTGACGTGGATGCATGCATCCTAACTGACGTGGCCTGTTGTCATGGTATTTCGACATAGATCTCTCGATGTACATTTGATCGACAAGTAGAGGTCTTCCTTGATCCTCTGTGATCCGATGGCCCAGATTCTATCGTGACCTCGCATATGGCGAGTTCCTACGTTCTTGCATTTGACTTCTCCAACTCACAACTCAGTGAGATGCCATGCACTTGCCATGTGTCCTCTGGATCAACGACTCTTGTTCTCCTTTGATCGATGGCCTGAGATATGCCTTGAACCTGTGTGATCCGATGGCCCAGATCTTTTCGCAACCTCGCTTATCGCAAGTTTCATGCAACATTGATTTTGACTTTCCTGACCTGTGAGTCAGCAAAATGTCAATCACTCGCCACGTGCCCTCTGGATCAACTGACCAGATCATTTCTTTGTTTTGGACTGTTAGCTAACTCCTAGGCATATCCTCCTTGCATATTCGGACGATTAAGATTTTCGTGTCTAATTCTGCGGTTGAGTTTCGATTCTGGACGCCCCTTTCCATACTGCCTTTAATGAAGGGGGGGGTCCAAAATTAGACGCGCAAGTCTTGGATGGAGAAGATCAAGGAGCTTAGATCAATGGTTAAGGTTGGATTCCAGACCCTCCTTTCCATTCTGCCTTTAATGAAGGGGGGGGCTCCGGAATGGGATGGTTTCGCATGGGTCTCGCTAAAACCACTCTCACTTCTTGCTGATGTATTAAGGTGGGTGCACCTTACCTGGATCTAACGGTTGTTGATTCATGCGCTTGCGCATCCGATGGTCACGACTTAATATGGTCATTTGACCAATTATCCAACGTTCCTTCTACTTGAAAATGATTTGACTACTCAACAAGAACTTGGGTTTTATCCCACGGTCGACGGGTATATGGATAGTCAAACTCTCATCCTTTTTTATGGTCATGATCCTCTTGCGACCCTTAAGCCCATGGTCAACTTCTGATCGAACGACAATTGTTCTTTTCACAGTGATCAGATGGTTGCTGAGTCTTCTCACCATTTCTGTGCATTTGATCAACTGTGAAATCCTTCCAGATCCCAACGACATTTCTTCATGCACTAGCCTTTCTGAACATCATCGAATTGTTGATCCTATTGTGATCAACAATTCGTTCTTCTTCCTGAGCTTTGGGATTCTGGTTATTTACTTCTCCTGTTGACATCAATGACAATTATGTCAAACAATATCCCCCTTTGTCATTGAGGGAATCAACCAAACTTCATACACAATCTCCCCCTGTGGTGATGCTTCTGTCCTTTGAATTTACTCTCCCCCTTTGGCATCAATGGCAAAGGGTTTTTTATTTTCTTATGATTTGTACGTATATATACATATATATATATATATTATTTTGGCACATGGTATTTTCTCCTGCAATCACACTTTGCCTGTCATAACTGAGTAACTTTTTCTAATGTTGATTGCTATCCCCCCCTAGATAGGTGACCACTTATGCATTAGATTTTTGAGAGATTTTAAGTAGGAGGAAGAATTACTCCCAATTTTTTCCTCAGATGTTCAAATACATATCTGTTTAAGGGTTTTGCAAAAATATCTGCCACCTGTTCTTGTGCTAGAACATATTCCAATTTAATGTTCTTGTTTTCAGCTTGATCTCTTAGATAATGGTATTTTATGGGGATGTGTTTCGATTTTGAGTGTTGAATAGGGTTCCTGGAAAGACTTATCGCACTTGTATTATCACAGTGGATAATGGTGGGTTCTTCAAATGTTATTTTGATATCTTGTAGAGTTTGTTTCATCCATTCCACTTGTGTGCAACATTCTGTTGCTGCAATATACTCAGCTTCAATGCTTGACAGAGAAATTGAAGATTGTTTCTTGCTTATCCAAGCAACTAGTGATTCTCCCAAAAAGAATGCTCCACCACTCATACTTTTTCTGTCATCTATACTTCCTTCCTAATCAACATCTGAATATGCTTTTAATGTGAATGAGTCCCTGTTGGGGTACCACAAACCCAGATCTATGGTTCCCTTTAAATATCTGAAGATTATTTTTACAGCTTGAACATGACTCTCCTTTGGTTTTACTTGGAATCTAGCCATCATCCCAACAACTTGATTGACATCAAGTCTAGAAGCTGTTACATAGAGAAAACTGCCAATCATTGATCTGTAATATTTTGTATCTATAGTTTTGGACTCATCATCCTTGATTAGTTTGCATTCAACTGTCATAGGTGTACTAACAGGTTTGCAATCCTCTAACTAGAATCTCTTAAGCATATCCTTAACATATTTAGACTGATGGATAAAAACTCCTATTTTGGACTGTATTATTTGTAATCCAAGGAAGAATTTTAGTTCGCCAAGCATGGACATTTCAAATTCTTGTTGCATCTTTTTAGCAAAGTCTTCACTCATTTTTATTTCATTACTACCAAAAATGATATCGTCAACATACACTTCCACAATGAAGTTATTACCATCAATTTTTCAATAAAGATTGTTGTCTGTTGATCCCCTTTTGAGGCCTTCCTTTTGTAAATAAGAATCTGGGTGTTTGTTTTAATCCATAGAGTTCCTTCTTGAATTTGCAAACATAATCCCCTTTGTTGGTTAATTAGAATCCTTCTGGTTGCTCAATGTAGACTTCCTCTTCTAAATTTCCATTGAGAAATGTTGACTTGACATCCATTTGGTACACTTTAAATTTTCTATAGCTGGAGAAAGCTAAGAACATCCTAATTGCCTCCAATCTGGCCACAGGTGCAAATGTTTCTTCATATTCTACTCCTTCAACCTAAGCATACCCCTTACATACTAATCTAGCCTTGTTTATAATTACTTTCCCATCTTCATTCATTTTATTTTTATATACCCATTTAGTTCCAATGACATTTTTATCTTTTGGTCTAGGAACTAGCTCCCAAGTTTGATTTCTTTCAATTTGATCCAATTATTCATTCATGGATTTAACCCAGTTCTCATCTTTACATGCCTCTTTTATTGATCTTGGCTCAATATGTGACAACAATGTTAATTCTGTTTGATACAACAATTGTCTTCTTGTTTTCACTCCATCATTCATATCTCCAATAATCGGTTCTTCGGGATGATTTTTCTGAATAATTCTTGAGGGTGTCCTTGTATCTCTTCTTGGAAATTATTCTCTTATCCCTTCATCTTCACTATCTTCTTCACTATCACTAGTATCCATATCATCTTCTTCCCTTTCTTTTTCACTCTCTTCTACTTCTTTTAGTTGGGTGTTGAATGTCTCATCATCATTTTCATCTTTATTTGTAGATATGGTCTCTTGATTTTTGATCCTTATTATTTTTATATCATCTATGATGACATCTGCACTTTCAACAATCTTATGTAATCTAATATTGTAGCATCTGTATGCCTTTTTTTTGAAGCATATCCAAGAAAAATACCTTCATCATATATGGCATCAAATTTTCCAAGACTCTCATCTAGTCTTTTGATGTAGCATTTACTTCCAAAGACTTTGAAGTATTTCACTGATGGAGATCTTCCAAACCATAATTCATAAGGGGTTTTATCACTATTAATCCTGAGCTGACCTCTGTTCAATATGTATACTATTGTGCTTACAACTTCCCTCCAATATCCATCTAATAATTTTGCTTCATTTAGCATGGTCCTTCCAGCCTCCTAAATTGTTCTATTCTTTCTTTCAGCAATCCCATTTTGCTGGGGCGTTCTAGCAGCAACGAATTTTCTTTTTACTCCTTGAGTTTCACATAAGACATCAAACTCTCTTGAGGTAAATTCACCGCCATTGTCAGATCCAAGACATTTTATTTTTGTCTCTTTTTCATTTTCAACAAGGATTTTAAAAGCATTGAATTTATTGAGTGCTTCTGATTTTTCTTTGAGAAAACATATCCAACTCATTCTAGTAAAGTCATCAATGAATAACATAAAGTAAGACTCTCCTTGCAAGCTCTTGGTTCTAGTAGGTCCACATAGGCCAGTTTGAAAAAGTTTTAATGGTTTCGAGGTTGTGTATTCTTTTGCCTTGAACCTTATTCTAGTTTGTTTTCTGTTAGGACCACACAATGTAATTTTTTGCCTATACTTTTTGCCACTATTATACTCTTGATCACCCATATTTAAACTCATACTATCACTTTATCTGATCATTCCAAAGGTATACAACGTCCCTTCTCATTACTATACGTTTAATCTGCTTTGCATAATATTTTACATCACTCTCGTACTTAACCATTGATTAGAAATGTATAAGTGTTCAAACTACAGATTAGCATTTGAAGCCTGTTGCTGAAACACAGAGCTGTTACACAGTCCAGAGTTGCAGATGCTGAAAAACAGAGTTGTTACACAGTTCAAAGCTGCAGATGCTGAAACACAGAGAAGACCGCCAGGATCGACGATGCTGAAACACAAAGGAATCCATTACAGTCAGTGGTTAACAAGCACCAACCATCGCTCCTACATAAGAATGCTGACACAGTCAAGAGCACAATTCACGTGGCTGAAACAGCCCGCAAGTTGCGATGCTGAAACAACAATCAGCATCAACGAGAAGAAGCTGTTACTCCAGCCGTAACAACAATACCTCATTCAACACCTGTAATAGTATTCTGTTGCACGGGACTAGGACATCCTATTCTGGTTTAGAATGTAGATCCGACTAAAGATAGGACTCAGATACACATTGTAATTTTTTATCAATTGTATCGAAGGGGTTCCCTCTTTAAATAAGAGGAAATTATCATTCGAGGGATCGAAGTTTTATGTATTGAGAAATCTTCAGAGAGAGGGATGTACTTCAATTCCAGATTGTAACGTGATATATTGACAGATGAATAGAAAACTGTTTTGAGCATCCATCTCTAAGATTTTTCGTCTCAGGGGAATCTTGTGAGAAGGGAGGGCCCACCTTCTTCACAAGATTCACCCGTTAGTTTTAGAAGTGTGTTAGTACAATCTCTGTTCATGCTTTGATTAACTTTTGCTTGCTGAAACACTACTTTTAATGAATTCCGCTTTGTTGAAACACTACTGAACTCTGTCTTAGTTTATTGAATGAAATTTGTAATTCTTTTTATTTAGCAATCTTGTGTGATGATTTTATGAGGCTAGCCAGATATTGGGTTAAGGGTTCCTGCTCAGAAAGGAAGGGATCAGCATATCCTGTTCTCTGTAGATTTCAATTACTTCTGCAAGCGTGCTAGCCAGAGACTGGGTTAAGGGTTTCTGCTCAGAAAGGAATGAATCAGAATGTCCTGTTCTCTGTAGATTTCAATTACTTCTGCAAGTGTGCTAGCCAGAGACTGGGTTAAGGGTTCCTGCTCAGAAAGGAAGGGATCAGCATATCCTGTTCTCTGTAGATTTCAATTACTTTTGCAAGTGTGCTAGCCAGAGACTGGGTTAAGGGTTCCTGCTCAGAAAGGAAGGGATCAACATATCCTGTTCTCTATAGATTTCAATTACTTTTGCAAGTGTGTTAGCCAGAGACTGGGTTAAGGGTTCCTTCTCAGAAAGGAAGGGATCAACATATCCTGTTCTCTGTAGATTTCAATCATTCTTCACAAGTGTGCTAATCAGAAATAGGGCTTAAGGTTCCTGCTTAGAAAGGAAGGAATTGCATGACCCTGTTCTCTGTTAGATAGAGTTAGCTTTCTCTTCATTGTTGTTTCCATGAAAGCGTGTTCATCAGAATTTAGGTGTTGAAGTTTTGTTTGAGAGTAAGGGTCCTGTTCTCTGGTTACAGAACAGTTATTCTTTCCTGTTGCAATTGCTATTTTAAATGTAATCCAGGATTCTTTAGATTAATCTTTAAGGATCTGCAATAGGTAGGTTGCTTTCCTGTAATTCAAGACAACACTTCAGTTCATTCAAGGCAAGTGTGATTAACATAGTTTCCTTTACTACAACTCTAAGTTGCTTTTGGGATTGAGCATATATAGTGTGTGGTTATCTTTGAGATAAACAGACTTCCTTGGGTTGATAATTTATGTAGCACTTGATTGTTTGAGTTAATTAAGCAATTATAGTGACCAACATTTTGGCGTCGTTGCCGAGGAAGATAGCTATAGATTTCAAAAGCACTTATGATTTCTTTTCTTTAGATAAAAATATTGCATGAAAGACCCCAAATACACTAACCCTATAGGTGGCAAGGGAAAAGGAAAAGGAGGAAGAAAGACTTACATTGACGAGATTTTATCAAAGTCTGAATCTGCTGCTCAACGACCAAACCTTCGAAAACAAAACTCCCAGCCTTCATTTCAAGCAATTTTTGGAACAGGGAAAGAAGTTTGGAGTCCTGAGACAGTCCAAAAGCCAGTAGGAGACATTGAGGACAGAGCAAGCGCAGCAGGGGAGCAGACAGAGTAAAACATGGATGAATACAATGAAGAATTGCATCACAAAGAACAGGCAGGCCTTGAAGGAGAGGTAAAAGATGAAAACTCTTTTTCTACATTAGGATTTCCTATTGGCGATCTCCCTAGAGGAGTAGCCCCCATGAAAAACATTCCACTCTCAGCATTACCCAATTTTCATGGTTTATCTTCAGAGGATCCTGATGAATTTCTGTTTGAGTTTGATATATTATGCAGAAGTTATGATT
>SNQJ01S0048698.1:18417-28549 GCA_010110895.2 Picea sitchensis
TCCTGTTCTCTGTAGATTTCAATTACTTCTGCAAGTGTGCTAGCCAGAGACTGGGTTAAGGGTTCCTGCTCAGAAAGGAAGGGATCAGCATATCCTGTTCTCTGTAGATTTCAATTACTTCTGCAAGTGTGCTAGCCAGAGACTGGGTTAAGGGTTCCTTCTCAGAAAGGAAGGGATCAGCATATCCTGTTCTCTGTAGATTTCAATTACTTTTGCAAGTGTGTTAGCCAGAGACTGGGTTAAGGGTTCCTGCTCAGAAAGGAAGGGGTCAGCATATCCTGTTCTCTGTAGATTTCAATCATTCTTCACAAGTGTGCTAATCAGAAATAGGGCTTAAGGTTCCTTCTTAGAAAGGAAGGAATTGAATGACCCTGTTCTCTGTTAGATAGAGTTAGCTTTCTCTGCATTGTTGTTTCCATGAAAGTGTGTTCATCAGAATTTAGGTGCTGAAGTTCTGTTTGAGAGTAAGGGTCCTATTCTCTAGTTACAGAACAGTTATTCTTTCCTGTTGCAATTTCTATTTTAAATGTAATCCAGGATTCTTTAGATTAATCTTTAAGGATCTGCAATAGGTAGGTTGCTTTCCTGTAATTCAAGACAGCACTTCAGTTCATTCAAGGCAAGTGTGATTAACATAGTTTCCTTTACTACAACTCTAAGTTGCTTTTGGGATTTAGCATATATAGTGCGTGGTTATCTTTGAGATAAACAGACTTCCCTGGGTTGATAATTTATGTAGCACTTGATTGTTTGAGTTAATTAAGCAATTATAGTGACCAACATTTTCCTAGTTGACAGTGTCTACACATAGAATTTGAAGGTTTTATGATTTTTGGCAAGTTTATTACTGCACCAAGGTTGCTGACTTTCACAAGATTGTCAAAATTAATATTCCCCAACCTTCTATGCCATAGCCAACTTTCATCTACTGAATTTATATGACACTCTTCTTTTAATTTAGCATTTAGTATGTATACATTTTCAGGAGTTCTAGGAGCAGTGACAACTAATTTTCCCATGTCTTCTCTCCTAATCTCACACTTTTGAGATTCAAAGATACAAAAGTGTCCCTGATGATAGGTTTGACTGACACTTAATAAACTAGGCTTCAATTTATCGACAAGTAGTACATTTCTAGCTTTGTCTTTTCCTAGGATCACAGTGCCTTTCCCAAGTATGTTAGTTAAAGCATTATCACCAAATGTAAATTTACTGTTTTGTTCTTTAAGTCTAAAAACTTATTCTTGTTACCTGTCATATGTTTCGAGCATCCACTGTCAACATACCAGAGATCCTTTTCATCTTGAGTTTCCAGGGCAATAAGGCAATCCCTCTTTGATGTTTTTACTCTCCAAATTTTCTTCTGCTCTCTAATTAACTTGGATTGTTCTGAGGCTTCCATTAGTCTGCAATTAATGGCTTTATGCCCATGGTTGTGGAATATAAAGCATTGTAAGTCCCCCTCTTGTAAGGGTACAAAGGGGTTTTAGTTTCTGCCTTTAACTAGTTTTGCTACTTGTTTATATTTATGGATGTAGTTCTTAACCTTCAGATTCTTCTTTTTATATGCTCTACAGTTTATAGCTTTGTGTCCAAAATTAGAGCAAGCATAGCAGTAACCAAGAAAAATGTGAGGATACCTGTTTTGATAAAGCTTCTTTGATATTGTCTTGCCTTCTTTCCTGATGAGTGGAGATAATTTTTTGGAGCTCTTGTCATTACTTGTCTTCTCTTCATTCTTCTTCTTGAATGTACTTCGAACAACATCTGCATAATATTTTGAGTTAACATGGATTTCATTTTGAGAATAACCTATTCCATTTTTATTTTCAGGATCCTTTTGAGCTGTAATAATCTTATCTAATATTTTAGAGCTATTTTCAAATTTTGTTTGAATGATTTTTGCATCCAGTTCCTTTTTCAGATGAACTATTTCTGCCTCAATTCTTTCACAAGTTATTTGTTTTTCCTTAAGAGACTTTTCCAGATTTTTTTCGATCTTATTTTCTTCTAAGATTTGTTTTCTCAGGTTCCTCATGAGTTTCTCCATTTCTTTTTCCTCTTGTTCATATTTTTCTTTTTTTTCAACTACAAAACCTTTCAAGTGTCTATATCTAGTTTTGTATTTTCTTAATTCATTCAGAGCATTGAGAAGTTATTCCTCCATATTGACTTTTGCTTCATCTTCTATCTCTTCTTCATATTTGATTTTTTCTGTTTCATTAGACTCTTCAATACCTAAGAAAAGGACTTCATCATTGTCAGATTCATTGTTATCACTGGACTCAGACAAACTGTTGTTTTCCTCTTTTGAATAAAAAATATTTTTCCCTCTGTAAAACTTTTTATTAAAGTTGGGTTTTTCCTTTTTCTTATATTGAATATTTTTGTTTTCTTGATCTTCAGGGTTCTCCTTGGGGTAAGGACACTTGGATGAAAAATGACCAATTTTGCCACAGTTAAAGAATTTGAACGGGAGCTTTCCTTTGTACTTCCTTGAACCTTTCTGAAGTTTTCTAATGAAATTGGATTCTTCCAAATCAGATTCTTCATGATGATTAGATTGAGGATTTTTCTTCTGATTTGTGTTTGTCCTGGATGCTTTGAAGGTTGTTTCATATTTTGTTGATTTATCATGCCCTATTCTCATTTCATATGCTGTAAAGATTCCATGGAGCTGATCAACTGTGTGTGGTTTTAGATCGGATCTATCTTCTATTGAAGAAATCTTTGCATTATATCTCATAGGTAATGACCTTAGTATTTTTTTCACAATACGTTTATCTGTAACTTCTTCTCCTGCTGCTCTAATTGGGTTGACCACTTCATCTACCCTGTGAAAGTACTCAACGATATTTTCTTCTTCTTTCATTTTCATATTTTCAAATTGAGTTATGTAGGTCTGTAGTTTAGCTTCTTTGACTTTGTCATCTCCTTCATATACAGCTTCCAATTTGTCCCATATTTATTTGGCCAATTTGCAATGCATAACTTTCACACATATAGAATCAGTCAACCCATCTAGAATTCCATTAACTGCTCTTGAGTTATCATCACATATTTTCTTTCCTTCAGAGTCTTTGGGTGGAGTAGTCAGTGCAATGTAACCGTCTACAAAAGATTGCCAGATATCAAAACCGAGTGCTAAAAGGAATTTTTTTCATTCTTATTTTCCATAGAGCATAGCCTTCTCCATTGAACAATGGTGCTTTGTTGTTAGACATCCCTTCTTGTTGACCCATCTTCAAGATCTACCTTCAAGTTTGTTAGACTGTGTTGAAGGAACCTACTCTGATACCAATTGTAGAAACAGATCCTGTCGCTAAGAGGGGGTGGTGAAACAGTGGCACAACAATTATATCAATTTTTCATTTATTAATGCAAACAGAATTTTGACACAGTATTTTATCATGGAGCCCAAATGGGAAAACCACAAATTATTTTCTATTAACTGCAAAATTTGTTTTACATGTTACATAGAAGGAATATGTACTTCCTCTTTGATCAGCACCAACTGATCAGGATGCACCCATACCCTATTTTACCAACACCAACTGGTAGGAGACTACGACTCCCTTGTTTAGTCAGCTACAATTGAGAAGGAAGCACCAACTCCCTCTGCAGGAACCAACCTGCCCTTGCACCACCCAACCACCCTTAACACATAGGTATTTGTATTTCTTCCTGGACTCTGCTTCAGCTATTGATCTTCTGACTTGAACTGCAGAGACACTTTCTTCTCACCACTTTTTCTTGTTTATATAATCTTCAAACTGGTGTGAAATTTAAAACAACGTGTCCCTTTATTTGAACCATTGTACCTTTTAATTTAAAATGATAATCTAAACTTTAATTAATATCATTTTTCTTTTTATTCTTTATTCGTATTTTCATGATTTATTCTCTTTTAATCATGACTTTGTATCGGTTCATTTTTGTCATAAATTGATCACAGTCATGGATCAATTTAATCCTTTATACTCGATGCCTAATCTTTGTTATATTTACAGAGACCAGATTTTGTGAAGGCAATTCCTTCAAAACATCACATATGACCATGCGTTACATAACCACGGGCTTTACCAATTATAGCGACATGTTATAATTTTCTTTTAATATTCTTATAACATATGACCAACGGCAGTGACCGAATGCTAAGCTTGAACGAGTGCTTGAGCACTTTACCAAAACAATGGTCGTGATTCAATCTCCTGACGAGATGGATGGCTGACGGGATTTCAATGTTTATTCCTTCAAGTCTTCATAACCTCCAACTCTCCAAAACTACCAAAAATGTAGAACACCTGACGCGTGTCCCTTTCGTATTTTTGGCGTTCGGGACTTTATGCTTTTAGAGTATTTGCTTATGATGCAAAAAATCTCGAGATGAAAACTCTTGACATGACGTATACTTGTTAACGTCACAAAAAGACTTGACACGTGTCAAGTACCTCCCACGTTTCATTCAAATCCATGGTTCGCATGTTCCTGAAATGCCATATTAACTTGACACTTGTCAGTGTCTGAGTATGCCACGTGTCCTTGCTTACGTGGATCTTGCTGATGTGGATGCACGCGTCCTGACTGATGTGGCCTGCTATCGTGTTCTATCGACATAGATCTCTCGATGTATATTTGATCGATGGTTATAGGTCTTCCTTGATCCTCTGTGATGTGATGGCCCAGATTCTATCGCGACCTCCCATATCGCGAGTTCCTACATTCTTGCATTTGACTTCTCCTACACGCAAGTCAGCGAGATGTCATGTGCTTGTCATGTGTCCTCTGGATCAATGACTCTTGTTCTCCTTTGATTGACAGCCTGAGATCTTCCTTCAACCCATGTGATCTGATGGCCCAGATCTTTTCTCAACCTCGCTTATCGTGAGTTTCATGCAACATTGCTTTTGAATTTCCTGACCTATGAGTCAGCAAAATGTCAATCACTCGCCACGTGCCCTCTGGATCAACAAATCAGATCATTTCTTTGTTTTGGAATGTTAGCTGACTCATAGGCATATCCTCCTTGTAGATTCAAACGATTAATATTTTCGTGTCTAATTCTGCGGTTGAGATTCGATTATAGACCCCCCTTGCCATACTGCCTTTAATGAAGGGGGGGGGGGGNAATGAAGGGGGGGGGGGTCCGGAATTGGACGCGCAAGTCTTGGATGGCAGAGATCAAGGAGCTTAGATCAACAGTTAAGGTTGGATTCCAGACCCCCCTTGCCATTCTTCCTTTAATGAAGGGGGAGGTCCGGAATCAGGTGGTTTCATGTGGGTCCCCCTAAAACCACTGTCACTTCTAGCCGACGTATTAAAGTGGGTGCACCTTACCTAGATCTAACGGTTTTTGATTCATACACTTGCACATACGACGGTCACAACTTAATATGGTCGTTTGACCAATCATCCAACGTTCCTTCTACTTGAAAAAGATTTGACTACTCAACAAGAACTTGGGTTTGATCCCATAGTCGACGAGTATATGGATAGTCAAACTCTCATCCTTTTCGATGGCCATGATCCTCTCGCGACCCTTAAGCCCACGTTCAACTTCTGATCTAATTCCAGCTATTCTTTTCACAGTGATCGGACGATTGTTGAGTCTTCTCACCATTTATGTGCATTTGATCAACTGTGAAATCCTTCCACTGATCCCAATGACATTTCTTCATGTGTTATCCTTTCTAAACATCATCGGATTGTTGATCCTATCGTGATCAACAATTTGTTCTTCTTCCTGATATTTGGAATTATGGTTATTTACTTCTCCTGTTGACATCAATGACAATTATTTCCAACAATGGCGCAAATGAAACTCAGACCAAACCGTGACCGTTGATGCACAATTGCCAAATATACGGCAAGGATAAATTGTGGATATTGGAAGCAGAATTAATCTACTCTCTAGTTACAATCCCACAATCTGTCTGGATCATTAGATATCATAGCTTCAAATATCTACAACTGTGGTTGATCCAACAAACAATGAGTTTAAGTAAGATTAAATAGTGACCATCGGATGCACAATCGCCAAATCTACGGCAGGGATGAATTGCAGAGATTGAAAGGACAATTAGACATCATGCTTGTTCCAATCCTGCAATTAGTCAGGACCGTCCGATCTTATAGCTTCGAAGATCAACAATTGTGGTTAACTCACCAACAGCGCACAAATTCCAATTACGGGGTTTGGGTGACGAGTTAAATCACTCACAAGTCGTGGTTCCACAATCATCCTTGATTGTCGATCTGCTTCAAGAATCTTCACAACCGTTGGATCACTTTTGACTGGAAAGACAGGATAAGCAGGGAAAAACGATTGAGAATTCGATTATGAAAATTCTCATCAACGGTCGGATCAATTTCGAGTGGAAGGACAAGATAAGCTAGAAGAGTTGCATCGCTAACAGATCATTTCATCAATCTAAGTTCATGATCGACGAACAATATTTAGTTCGGATCTAAAGTTGCGAGGAGGTTACGCTCAGGAAAGGTTGAGACTTGAAATACCCGAAGCCCGGAAATATGAAATGAACAAGAACTGTCAGATTTGGAGGACATACGAGGACCGTTGGATGAGAGTTGTTGGTCAGCAAACCACATCAACAAGGACACGCAACAGACCATGTCTACAAGGACATGTGGCTGACTATGTCAGCAGACAACGTCGACAAATACATGTGAAAAACCACGTCAGTAGACCACATCGACAAATACACATGGCATAATCAGATGATGATAGTCGTTAAGAGGAAATTGTCTCGTGCCATGTCAACAAGTGACGTAAGAAAGTTACATCACTCTGGGAGATTTTCTTCAAAAATTTTACCATGAACGAATGTAAAAAGTCCCAAAGGACTAAGGTCCGAAGTCGTTCTCAGCCATCGATCTGAGATATAGTTAGGGATTCAGGACAACCGTTAGATCAAGGAGATGAACATGTGTCACATTGGGAGATCTACGTTGACGTCAGCAAGAAACTGTGAGATACCACGTTAGCAGTCCACGTCAACAACCACACATGGCATAGTCAGAAAATGACAAGTTTCAAGTTGAAATTAGCATTTCAGGTACGTGCAAATCATGTATCTGAGTGACACTTGGCAACTTCTCGGCTCGTGACATGTCATCAAGTGATGCAAGTAAGTTACATCACTCTGGGATTTTTTCTTCGGGAGATACTACCAGCACTTGCCCAAAATCCTGAATGTTAGACTCTCGAAGTGGACACGAGACGTCCAATCTGAAAGATCACTTCAGGAGAATTCTTCATCGTCGATCTACTACAGTGGAAGGATATTGTAAATGGAAATGTTAACCAACAGCAAGCGGTGTCCACCATTGATTAACTTACTCAGTAGGTGATCACTCCTAAAGATTGACGTACAGAGAAGAGAAGGGGTTTGAGATTTAAAATCTCCAGAGTTCGAAGACCCGAAGAAGATCTCGACCGTCAATTTGATGTCGGGTATACTCTCGACCATTGATCAAAATATAGTGGAAGGATAGTGTAAGAATAATAGTCCAAAGACCCAGAGTAAATGGCGGTCATCCATATCAACGCTTGATTAAGTCCTGCCCGTGAGATTAAGGAATGAAAGGATAGATGTAAGGATCGACTATGACCATTGATCTGGTTTCGTGATATAACGAGAATCATCCAATCTATTCAAAAAAATCTACTTCGGGAGATTTGAAAGGTTTCAAGCCCAAAAGTTCTGAAGGGAGAAGTGTCAAAGTCCCGACAATCATCCATCTGATCGGAGATTGAATCATGGTCGCTGAATTGATAAGCGCTCAAGCACACGTCTTGCCTAATGTCTAAATAACGCCATTGGTCATATGGTAAAGGAATTTAAAGGGAAGAATGTAATGCATCGCTAAAATTGTTAAGCTCGTGTTTCTACACCATTGATCATATGATCATGGTTTGAAGGAAGCATCAATCTCCATTATCACAAAGGTAGAGGGAATCGATCCATGACTATGATCGATTTGTGAAAGGAAAGGGGATGCTAGGTGTAACGTTGAAGACCCGGATTGATGATCTCTGGTGGTCCCAAAATCTATTGTAAAAGAACAATTTAGTTATAACTTTTTGCACAAGTCAGCTCAATAACTTAAACAAGTTTTGAGCATAAACAAAAACAAGTATAAATACAACCATGATTGGTTCACTTGAAACGACGCTTGTGGATGAAGAGTGGCTTGTGAAGTGAAGAGGTGGATCTAAACCTGAGGTCCATGAAAATATAAGAGAGATGTAGAAGTGAAGAAAGGTTGAATATATCAGAGGAAAGATAAAGAAAAGAAGGTGCAAATTTCAGAGAGAAGATGAAAAGCGGTGATGAGCGTTTATGGTAGACCTCTGATCATGATATGGAGTTGATTCTATAATGGATCACTGCTACTAGAGTCAGTTTCTCTAGTTGTATAGACTACGTTCTATCAACAAGTTGGGTCTTGCTTGAGAGTTGGCACTCTCTTGAGAGTTGGTTCTCTCTGAGGAGTTGGGGCTCCTTAATTCAGTTGGTGCTAATACAGAATAGTTGTTGCTGGGAAAATTCATATTACTATATTCATATCAATTATACAAAAGCTTACACAAACATTTGGTGTCTGTTGTGTCCATTGTGTTATGATATGATTGTTATTAATCTTTTAAATTATGTTTTAACTACTAACTTGAAAGAAGAAGAAAACTTATAAAATTCCACACACTAATTCACCCCCCCCCCCTCTTAGTGTGGGCACTGTGTTCAACAATTGGTATCAGAGCACGTTCCTTCAAAACATAGTTCAACCACTGGAAGGTAGATCCTGAAGAAATTGGGTGGACAGATGGCTCTCTCCGCAATTGAAGACCCTTTATTTGATGGAACAGATTATTCCTCATGGAGAGAAAATATGAAACAATATTTGAAGTCAAAAGGATCTTAAGTTTGGAATTCAGTAGTAAGAAATCCCTGGGACTTAACTACATCAAAGAATATATCCAAAATTACAGTCCAAAGAAAAGCAAGGAAGAATAATGAAGTGGCATTGAAGATTCTTCTTAATGGATTATCTGATAAAGTCAAGGTAAGAATAGGACTATGCACATCCGCCAAGGACTTATGGCTGAATCTAGAAGTGATGTATCAAATCAAAAGACAAGACACAGAAGACACTGCTATCAAGGATGAAGAGGATGACTCAGTCATCAATAAAGGTAAGGACTCTCCACAATATTTTGATTGCAATGACATTGATATTGAATCCTCCCCTGCAAGTAAAGAAGAAGACTCAGATACAATAACAAAATGTTCTTTTAGCATTTATCCCATGGAAGAAGTAGAAGAAGAACTATCAAAGGCCAATCAAAAGGTTGATTGGAGTCTTTTTGAATAACTCTATGACCATAATGAATCATAATATAGCTATCTTCATGACTACACTAAATAATTTCTTGAAAAGAGTCAAAAGCATGTCTTGGAAATAAAGGAAATGCTCAAGGATAGTGAAAATATAATATATGATCAGGACAATCAGTTAGAAGAGAAAGAAGAGGAGATAGAGAAGCTGAATAAAGATGTTAGGAACCAAATATCAATATAGCATAGAAAAACCTCATAATAAGTACTCAACGCCTTAAAAAAGAGAGGAATTCAGATAATAAGCCTCTTCGAGGGGGCAACCTCCTTATGCCCACATAAATGTTCAATTGCCAAATTATTCCAAATGAAAATGTCTCCTTGGTATATATAGGAGACTAGGAGGTATAATTACAACTAATGGAC
Organism: Picea sitchensis; assembly: GCA_010110895.2. Classification (NCBI taxonomy): domain Eukaryota; kingdom Viridiplantae; phylum Streptophyta; class Pinopsida; order Pinales; family Pinaceae; genus Picea; species Picea sitchensis. The sequence goes on from SNQJ01S0048698.1 coordinate 28,203, forward strand.
TAATGCCAACATAAATAAAATAACACTACTAATGTAATATGCCCCAATTAAGGGGTAATGAGCCACTATTTAGGGCCTAACATGCCCCTCCCCTTGAGACAAGTGTTGTCCGCAATGCTTGAGTAACTTTGGATGCTTCTGTATAAAAGACTCATCTTCCCAAGTGGAACCTTCAGCCGATAGTTTCCTCCATTTAATGAGATACTCTTAAATGGATCTATTCCTCAGCTGGCGAATTCTTGTGCCAGTGATGGCTTCAGGCTCCAATATGATTTTTCCTTCCTCGTCAAGTTTTGGCAATATAGTTTGAACTGGGATCTTGTCACCTATAACCTTCTTTAAGCATG